>CAUYPK010139274.1:0-17274 GCA_963574355.1 Loris lydekkerianus
CTTGGTAAATGTGGAATGTAAATGTCTCAGCAAAATAACTAAGAAAATGCCAGGAAGGCTAAGTTAACTAGTGTGATGAAAATGTGTCAAACGGTCTATGAACCAAGTGTATGGTGCCCCACGATCATATTAATGTACACAGCTATGATTTAATAAAAAAAAAAAATTGAGCTTGAGGACGTGTCTCCTGTTTCTTAAGATCAAAGGTGACCCCAGGGGGGTCACAGTGACCCCAGTGACTGAGGGATGACACTTGGAGACCCCGTGAATGTCCTAATCTCCAACATCACCTCCCCCAGTGCTTTTGGTATCCATTGATAATTTTTGACTAAGCTCTTATGTTACACTGCTGTCTACAAAATGGTGATTTTTGACATGCAAATTTGGAGAGATTTGGGATAAAGAGGCTAAGGTTCAGGGCGGTTAAGCTAAGACCTGAGCTTGGGGCTTCCTGACTCAACATCTAGACTGTTTCCACTTCTCCCCACCGTAAGGCAGCACACTCCTGAGCCCTTTACCTGTGGATGGTGGAGCGAGGCAGCATCCCTGCTGGACCAGACACCGTGATTCCTGGATCTTCAACATCCCTCCTGTCCAGGAGAGGGCCGTGAAGGCTGAGGCCTCTCCAGAGACTCAGGCTGCTTCCAAGAGAGAGTGAGATAGGAAGGAATGAAGGAGCCTGAGGGTGGTGAGTGATGTCCGTGACTCATTGCAGCAGCTGGCCACAGACCCCATCTCAAGCAGGAATCTGCAGACTGTAGTGCTGGCATCTCCATCTGGGCTGGTGAATCGGAACTTATTGTCATGGCTGGTCCTTTGATCATGTCTAACATCTCGGCCACCACCTGTTCACACACTTGTATCCTCTAAACTCAAGGGATTTATTTCAAGTCTGGTGTTCCTCAAGGAAATATCTCAATACGTCGGTGTGCACATGTGCCACGTCGCTAGTAATCAGTTACTAACAATAAATTCCTGGCCTTTGCAAATGAGTTCATCTTTTAAAAAAAAAATGAAAAAGAGTATTTAAGGTTCTCCCTGTGATAGTCTCACTCACTTGCAAGAAAGATGTGCTTTCTTGCATGGAAGGTGGTGCATTTTTGGCTGTGGGGTGGGAATTAGTCATAAAGATTTGCGTGTCTTGACCAGTAAGGGAGAACATGACAAAGAACTGACATCTCCGTGGATGAGCCTCGGATGTGCCGTATTTTTCCATTCATTGGATGCTGATAATCAGTGGTCAAAAACATCTAGGGTGCTGGCTGTTAAAAGAGTCTGGTGACAAATCCTCTCCCCTCATTCTGCCCATTACCCAGAGAAGACAGCTCAAAGAAACAAGACCTTTGAACAAGCTTGAAGATTGTAGGACTAGAAACTGGAAGAGTCGTGGCTTGAGCATAATTGATCCCCAAGCACCTAGGGTTGGGCTTTATCCTCCTGACAGTCTCTGGGCGTTTGGGATCACCAGGCTGCGCTGCTCATAGGGGCCCAGCGAGAGGTTTGGGCAGCCAACCATCCTGACTAGTCTGGGTCTGTCATGGTTTTAGTACCGAAAGTTCTGCATCCCAGGAAACCCCTCAGTCCCAGGCAAACCAGGATGGTTGACCACCTGGTTGGCATAGAATCCTGTTCAGATCTGAGAAAGTTGCTTTTGTTTACCTGGAAAATATATTGCATTTACTCAACCACAGAGAACTTCCAACTTTGGTTCCTGGGAGAAGAATGACAGTCACAGTGGAACCAGAGAGGAGATTCTTCTTGTCTGTAACCCAATCCACACTTCACAGGCATGGTGTCTGGGACGTTCTCTGTACCCGCATGTTCTCACACACACACACAAAGCACACAGCAAAATGCCTTTCAGTCTAGCTGGGGACCCCCTTTTTCCCATAAAACAGGTCTTGTTAAGTGTATAGATGTTCAACTGATCTCTAAACCTATGGACTTTTCTCCACCATCCTCCTGTCTCATTCGACAGTCATGTAGGAAAGCCAAAGGAATGAAACTGTGTTCTATTATTTAGGATTCTATGAATTAGAATTAACAAGTGAATTTTACAAAGCTGCTGGATTAAAAACTGTATTTGTATGTGCTAGCAATAAATAACTAGAAAAATAGATTTAAAAATAGAATTCATCATAGCATCAAACCCCATTGCATGCCTAGAAAAATACCTAGAAATAAATCTAATTAAAGATGTGGAAGAAAGCAATCTCTAACACCAGAGATGCTCAAGCATTAATGTGCGTCAGAATTACCCAGAGAGTTTATTAACATGTAGACGGCTGGGCCTTGAGCGCAGTTTCTGATTCAGCAGACCTGGGGCGGGGCTGGAGAATTTGAGTGTCTTATGGTCTGGTGATGTCCATGGGCTGGGGCCGTGGACCACACTTGGAGAAACTCTGTTCCACCTGTCGCTTTCTGCCCTTAGTTCCTGAGACACTGCGTCCTCCTGGCTCCAGCTCTGCTCCTTCTCCTGCGTTGTGCTTTCTTGTTTCCCCTCCACCGCTCAGACCTGGAGATGCGGACAGCCCTGTCAAGTTGGGCACTGTCCGCACACATACACCCATGCCACGTGCCTTGATGGTTCCTACATCTCCAGCTGGGGGGCTCTCCTGGGAGATCTGGGTTGTCATGTCTGCACCCACCTCCTGGACACTCCACATCCTTCTCAGACTGCAAAGCCAAAGCTGAACTCCCTTTCTTCTCCCTAAACATTTTCCTCCCCCAATCATCCTTTCTTTTTTTTTCAGACAGAGTCTTTGTCACTCTTGGTAGCAAAGTGGCATCATAACTCACAAGAACCTCAAACTTTTGGGTTCAAGTGATCCTCTTGCTTCAGCCGCCCAAGTAGCTGGGATTATAGGCACCTGCTACAACGCTCAGCTATTTTTTTTTTTTTTTTTTTTTTAAAGATGGGGATCTCACTCTTGCTCAGGCTGGTCTTAAATTCCTGAGTTCAAGCAATCCACCCGCCTGAGCCTCCCAGAGTGCTAAAATTAACAGGCATGAGCCACCATGCCCAGTCTCTAATCAACCGTTTTTTAAAAGAGAGTAACTTTTCTACCCATCTGATCACCCAAACAAGAAACTGGGGCACTGTCCCTACACCTCTTCCCAAATTCCTACCTCACTTCCAGGGGATTTGCCTGAGAAGGGGTGGCACAGGATGCCTGGACATTGTCTGGCACTGCCATTTGTCCCCATGTGGAGTGTGGGGTGCTAATTGATCACAGCCCTGAGAATAGACACAAAGAAGCCATACAAAGATCATATCGACTTCATTACAATAGTCTCCTTGGACAGCAGCTGGATCATGGCACACAAATCCTTTTATCCTGATTGTGCTTTACCTTTCAGCGAGGGCTGGAGTGGCCAAGGAATCTGAGCTTCCCCTGGGGGTGTCTGTTTGGTGAGTGCCTCTGAAGCTGAGGCAGCATCTGGGAGGAGACTTGGGGTGGTCTTCACACCAACCTCTCCACCTGATAAGGTTTTCCTCTTCCCTTGGGAGCAGGAGCTGGGGAGAAGGGATAATGTTCCTCCAATCTTGTTCCATCCTGGAAATGGAATGGAAACTCCCTCTCACCATGGAGACACAAGGAGAGGGTAGTGAGCCTCCCACCCCACAAAAGCCCTCCAGCCCTCACTGGCAGGAGTCACAGTCCTGCCTTGAGCTTTAGTTTCCTCACCTGTAAATAAAGACCCTCAGAACAAGAGCTGTGAAGGCCCTTCCAAACCTTTCACTTTGATTAAACCCTGTGAATATGGAGAGGCTGGGCTCCTACGGGTTTTGTAGCCGATAGCCTGCAGGTAATTTGTCATTTAATTACTCCATAAGAAGTTGGCAACCTAGCCCTCTCTGGGGGCCCAGAAGATGCTTCTGCAAAGATGCTTCAGTGCTGCTTGCATCTTGCATGGCTGAAAATCAAAGGCGTCAGGGCACAATGCAATGCGGTGTCTGGCGGAAACAAAGAGGAAGATGTGCCTTCCATTCACCCTTTCATCCCCCAAGTGTATACTGAGCATCTAGGGTGGAACCCTTGTCAGGACTTGAGGTGGCTGGAATCCATACGAGCCCTGGACTCGGTGACATCAAAATGTAACAAAGGAATGAAGACATAGCCACCATTAACTGTTAACAAAAAACACAAAGCGTAATGGGGACTCAAAGGCAGATGGGAGCAAACTTCCAGAGGGTCAGGACTAGAAAGACATGGAAACTCCTGATAAGTAGTGGTAGAGAGGGGAAGACTGCTTGGAGAAGGTGTGATATTTTAATTAGCTCCTGGGGGTCAAAAGCTCTGGGCCTGGGGAGATTGGCTGTAAGAGCTCTTTCCAGGAGAGAAGGAGGTGATGGTTCAAAGACAGGGTGTCTACCCCCTGTGCCCATACCCCGTCACCCCCCACCCCAAAGCAGCCTTTGATCTGATTTCTACCTTTATAGATGAGTTTACCTATTCCAGAATTTCATATAAATGCAATTGTACTTGTTTGGCTTCTTCCATTCAACACACTATTTGTTGAGATTCATCCCTGTTTTATCACGTTTTGGTACACCATGTTTCTTTTAATTATTGCTGGAGGGCTGTACCCACTTTGGGCTCTCCTAGAGCCTACCCCGTCTCCTGAGGATGGGCACCTGCGTCGTTTCTCATTTTTGATGATTACTATAAAGCTATGAACAATCTTGAACAAGGCATTTTCTATGGACATATGTTTTTATTTCTCTTGGATAAGTCCCTGGGAGGGAAATATCAGGTCCATGCAGTAGATGTATGTTTAACTTTTTAAGAAATTGGCAAAGAGTTTTCCAATGTAGCTCCTATTTCTTTCTAGCTAAGAATTTCTCCTCCATCCTTCAGAAATAACTGGACAGGCACATGTTTTAAGAAGCTGCATTCTCTCCTTCTTGGCTTCTTTTATCCCAGGCACCAGTGACTAAACCCTGGAAAAATGTCAAAACAACTCTAAAATTAGGTCTCTTTGCAACCTGCACGTCCAGCTGTTATGCTGAGCACCAACTCCTCTCTCCCCATCCAAATGAAACTCACTCCATGAATATTCAAAATAACTGGTGTTGCAGCTTTGAAGACTGCTTCAGCCCAAGCTTCGATCCCTCCAAAGAGACCTGTCATGTGTGTGAGTGAGAGACAGGATAGTTCAAGTGCAACCAGTCAGTGATGAACAGACACTCTCAGTTAACGCCTGAACACTTTGAAGCTCTGGTGAATTGGCCAGGAAGTAGAGGAAGAGGCCTCTGCAGTCCTGATTCTTTACAGACCTGTTTACTGGGTTCTTACCCAGTGTCTTAGAAGAGGAAATCCTGCAGAGGTCATCTGTACCTTAGAGGAATGACACTGTATCGGTTGCCCAGTGAGCCTGGGGCCAAGCTGTCTCTCTCAGGTTTGTCCTTTACTATAGATCTCAACTCCTCCCAATTTTATGATCAGTGGAGTATGAATTGTGTTTCTGTCCCTAATCTAAGCTCATCTGTGCATTTTAGTGCTGCTGTTCTTACTGAAAATCAAGGATACAATGTCAGGTGATTGAGGGGCCATCCTATGCAGGGACAACATGGCAAGAGGGCCCTTCAGGAGCTCTTGGGTGGGGGAGGGTGCTAAATGTACCGCAGATGACCACTGGTTCCCTGGACTGAAGTCCTTCAGTGAGAGCCAATCGTGTCATCTAGAACCTCCTTACTCCCAGTTTGGAGGAGATTCCATAAGTCTGAGCTTCCGTTGCCCCAAACAGAAGTGGAGACAGGTTCTGGCACCTTGAATTTAGTTCCTCTGCATCCTTCTGGGAATAATGAAAGCCGTCTGGATGTGACCTGGAGCACAGATGGGCCTTTGAAGGGCCAATGCATATCTCAGTGCTTGCTCCAGCCAGGTGGCGTGTGTCTATGTGTGGGTCATGGGGACAGGGTTGCTGAGCTTCCCCTGAGGCTAGAGCAGAAAATGTCCATTCCTCCCAGCATCTCCTTGGACATCTGGGTGTAACTTGCTATAGTCACTCTGTCAAGAGGTAGGGCAGGAATTGCTAAGTCATGGAAGAAGCCCAAGTGCCCATCAACCCACGAATGGACTAGCAAATTGTGGTACATGTATACCATGGAATACTATGCAGCCTTAAAGAAAGATGGAGACTTTACCTCTTTCATGTTTACATGGATGGATCTGGAACATATTCTTCTTAGCAAAGTATCTCAAGAATGTAAGAAAAAGTATCCAATGTACTCAGCCCTACTATGAAGCTAAATTATAGTTTTCACATGAAGGCTATAACCCAACTATACCAGAAGACTATGGGGAAAGGGCCAAGGAAGGGGAAGGGAGGGGGGAGGTTTTGGTGGAGGGAGGGTAATAGGTGGGGTACATCCATGGTGCATGTTAGAGTGGGTACAGGCGATTGCACTAATGTACACAGCTATGATTTAACAACAACAACAAAAAAAGTCTGACTTAATGCAAGTTTCATAACAAAATTAATGATACCATACTTCAAATTCTCATTTAAAATTTAAAACATACTTCTATGTTTGTGTGTATGAATTGTGACAACTTAAGATGACAAATTCATGTTTGAAAAATTTAAATTATGATTTTCTTTTTTTTCCTTTATTTTTTTTTTTCTGTTTTGAGACAGTTTTATTTTGAGCCTTCAGTAGAGTGCAGTGGCATCACAGCTCACAGCAACCTCAAACTCTTGGGCTTGAGTGATTCTCTTGCCTCAACCTCCAAAGTAGCTGGGACCATAGGCACCTGCCACAACACCTGGATATTTATAGAGACGAGGTCTCACTCTGGTTCAGGCTGGTCCTGAACTTATGAGCTCAGAGGATTCAGCCTCCCAGAGCGCTGGTATTAACAAGCGTGAGCCACTGCACCTGACCTTGATTTTCTCGAATTCTATTATTTAAAAGGTATTTTTCTGAAGGTTTGGAAATCAGGCTAAATTACCTTGCAGCAGCTTCTACTAGAGCTTTTTCGTCTGGGGAAGATGCATAGTACTCCAAACTGGAGGGTGTCAGGTTGGACTGCCAGGGCCCATCCCCGATGCACTCTGTGTGAGCATTGCTAATCTGCACAGTGTGACACAGACTGACTGCTTTAAAGAAGAGGTCATGCTCTTTGATCTGTAGGAACATAGTATTCATGATTAAAATGCCATTCTGAAATCTTACTTAGGAAATCAGAAACAGAATTCTAAAATCTAGAACAAGAGTGCTACAACCTTGGTTCCTGAATAACAGCTGGTTGCTTCTGAGTTCAAAAAGTAAAATTACATTTGCTTAGGATCCTTCAACATACCAGCATCTTTTAGGAGGCAAAACCAAATTCTAAGGAAAGGGGAATATGCTTTTGTGAAAGTAGTGAGGTCCCCCAAAATATTAAATCTATGTAAGCTGTATTTTTTAATAAAGACTTCTTCATCTCAAGGCAGACAGGGCTTTCCTTAACTCTGTTCCATTTAAATGCTCAAAGAGCTAAAGCAGACTCATATAAGTTAAACTGGGCTATAACTACAAATTCTTAGGATTATATTTTGTAGCCTTGAATCAAAGATACACATTTCAAATATATAGTCTTTGCTTTGTTGACACTTAAACTTTTTTTTCCTACAACCTATCAGCTACAGAATAGAATTACTTCACATGAATTCCTGATTTATTAATTAAAAATTGCTTACTAGCTCAGTTTCATTTTCAGGACTTGTCCTAAAAGAGGAACTGGATGTAAGATGGGATAAGTTGTTCAGATGGGATAAACCACTAAGATAAGTTAAGTTTCCTTCTGAAGAATCTGGCGTTGGTCCTTCGGGCACAAGTCTACTATTGATTTCTTGATATTTCATGCCATTAATTGAACATTCCCGAAATTGCATCTCATTTTCTGTCAGTGTACCAGTTTTATCTGTAAACACATACTCCACCTAGAGAGAAAACAAAAGAAAATAAACTGAAGTGTCCATGATCCTATGTTAAACAAAAAACTCCCCCCAAACCAAAAACCCTTGTCCTGTCACCAAAGTCAAGTTTACCTATTTACATTCATAAACCAATGCTGAGATTATTATAATCCAACCACAGTTGGATAATAAAGATGCCAAGAAAACAAACCAAGGTAATAACAAATGTCTCAAATCTACATACACTTGGAAGTTTGTGGCATCTTTAGATGCATGTTCATCTTTCTAGGAGACTGAGAATGTGATACTTCTTTTCTGTCTCTTGGCTAAGGTATTTTTAAGTAGTAGTACTCGAGGATTATCTTTGAAATAAAGGTAGAAAGGATGCTTAATAAGAACGTGGAATGTGAAAGGGCATCTAGACCAGGAATAGGAACACAAAATGATGGCAATGTAAGAAGTTGTCTAAAAAAGACAGAGGAAATTGAAATTTAGGGCAGGAAACAAAATCAGTAGAAAGAATGAATGTTAAAAATAACAAAAAATGTATTTTTAAAAACTAGATAGGGCAAATTATCTTATTACCTTTCAAGATTAATTATAGAAAGTTTTCTTTAAAAGAAAGTATATCCATGAAGAGAAGAATGTAATAGCTACGTCTTGTCTAAACAAGATTATAGAGAAAAAGAAAAAAATATGATTATTGCAATTATAACTTGAGAAACAAGTCTTTTAATTATGGAGATAGATATCACAAGAAAACAAACTATAGGCGAATATCCCTTATGAATTAGATGCAAAACTGAAAATAAAAACATATAAAATGGATTATATACCATAAGTATATGAGATTTATTCCAGGAATGTAAGATTGAGTCAACATTAAAATAAAAATCAATGAAACCCATCAAATTAATAAAATGGTACTTGCCCTTTATTCTATTAATTAAATAACTATCTTGATAAATACAGGAAAAGCATCTGGCAAAATTCAAAAGCACAGTGGAAAAAAATTGTTTAGGAAAGAAAAAATGGGCTATAGATTTAGGTCTTGAATCTGTGATACATAATTAAAGAAATGTGACATAAATTAATATTTAACATAAATTATTAAAGCCTCCTAAATGTTACTAAAAAATGGGATCAACTTCTAGTAAAACATGACAGGTTGAGCTCATGCAATTATCTCTGCTCCTCTAGAAACTTCATCATAATGACAATAAGAAAATTTTAAAATGCACAAAAATAATGGTAAAAAAGGCAACACAAGAAGAGAGATTTGACACAACTTTGGAAGATAGAAAAATTAATGAGTGATAAATGATTCATCAGAGCTGTGAAATCTACCAATCAGAAAACCTACCACCAGAAACTCTTGGGAAGTAGATGTACCAGCTACCCCTGAATGTGGGAGTATGGGATGAGGCAGAAAACAGGAGGTGTCAGAAGCAGTTTAAATCCTGAAACCCCTTTATGATTCACAAAATTGAGAATGCCCCTAATCTACTGGAGTAACAGCTAGGTTTATGCCCTAAGGAGGCTGAACCAGAGAGAATGTGGACTGTGCAAAAACAGCCAAAAGCAGAGGTAAGGCACTCAGTACACTACAAACAGAGACTTTCACTGGCCAGCTCTAGCAATCAAAAGCAGCAGAATTATTATTACCTGTAATTATTTCTTTCTGGGGAAAGTGAGGGAACGCCAACAGATAATGATGTTTATTGAATACCTCAAAAAAAGCTGGGCCTGTCAACCCATGACCTTAAGGAGAAGCTCACTAAATCAACAGCTCCAAATAAGCATTTTTAGTGCTTCACTTTTAAATTTGAAAGGATAGCCAATGTTTAGCATTCATTGAACAACTGTTCCTTACATGAAAGGTAGAGTCTAAAACAAATTATAATCAGTTCTGCTATAACACTGCCTTGAAAACACAAATTTATTCCAACGTAACTACTATGTCAGGAAACAATTTGAGCACAATTTTGTCTATATGAAATGCTAAATGAATGCAGAAAACTACATATGAGATATATAAAAATACATGAAATGCACAAAGCTCAACTCCTAGCTACTTCAGTTCATCATATGTCGTGAGGCACACTCAATCACATCTGGTATTACAATTTTCCTTCTGATTACAGATAACCTTTCTAATACTTCACAATATCACATACATTGAGATCTCTGATACCTACTTTCCACAAGCAAACTTCAGGTCTTTTATAGATCAGTGCCATATTTATTATAGTATTTATGTATTTTGTAACAATTTAGCAAGTGCTGTTTTTATTAGGTTCCTATCTTTTTTTTTTTACTGTGCTATCGATGAAGTTCTTACATTGTACTTCTAATCCCATTCTTCGATAATCCCTGTGGATTTTACTAAGCAATTCTGCACAGTGCAGTGATTTTTAGGAATGTATATGTCATATTACAGCAGAACTAACTATTTGGAAAAAAAAAACTAGGAACAAATAAAGCTAATGCAAATAAACTGTCACTAATATCCACAGAGAGGTAAAAGCACAGATAACAATCAAGAAAAAAGAATGAGACAATTAAAAAAGATTATTCAGAAATTAAAAATATTATAGCAGAAATAAAAGAAATTAGAAGATAAAGTTGTAGAATTCTCCCAGAAAGTACCCCCATATGCATAAATGTATTCATGATCTATGTGTATATGACTTAATAAAAAAATAAAATAAAATAAAAATTGAGTACCCCACCAAAAAAAAGAATTCTCCCAGAAAGAATATAAAAACTAAAAAATGAAAACTGAAAAGTCAAGGAGAATTAAAGGATTAATAAGTATTCTGACATCTACAAAGTAAAAGAAAACACAAAAAGACAAGTTATCCAAGAAATAACAAGAGGATTTCTAGAATTGAAGGACATGTGTTTCAAGACTGAAAGGGCTCACAGAATTAACTGCCCAATGAAAAAAGAAAAACTTAACCAAGGCACATTAACATGAAATTTCAGAACTATTACATAAAAAGGAGACCTTATGAGTGTCTGAGAAAGATCACATACAAAGAATCAAGAATCAGAATGGTACTGGATTTCTCAACAGCAACACTGACATCTAGAAAACAGTACATAACTGCCTTTAAAATTTTGAGGAGAAATAATTTACAATTTTAAATGCTATGCCCAGATAAATTATTAATCAAGTGGGAAGAGAAAATAAAGGTATTTTCATATATGCAAAATTTAAAAATATTTTCCTCTCACATCTTTTTTTCAGGAAGTTATTAGACAAAATAGCTACATTGAAATGAGACAATAAGCCACAGGTAGAAAGACATGGGATGCCTAAGACAGAAATACTAGAACCTCCAGGAGAGCCAAAGGAATTTCCAGAGTGATGGTAAATGTCCCAAGTGCCAGCTAAGAGCAGGCTCAGAGACAGAAGTCCAACGGGAACAGAAAGATAAAAGGTTCTGCAGAAGTTACCACTAAAACATAAAGGGGGCAGAGGGAGGGTGCAGAGGAAGAAAAAGGAAAATCCTAGATTACCTGATGTGTTTGAATATGTAGAGAGATGTGGCATATCTTTGTCAGGGACTTGTTTGTGGTAATTGGAAAATAAGCAAATGAAAAACAGCAATTAATTCTAGGGAAAACAAAACATAAAAGGAAGGAAATGCAATCATGGTATTACAGGGAGCATATACAGAACTAGGAATTATTGAACAAATATTTAAAAAGTCAAAATAATGTCAATAAATACTTATTAAATCCCAAATTGTGACAGAACAATGTGAGGGGGCTGTAGACAAGCAAAGTGAGCACATGTCTGGGTATGTGTGTGGGAGGACTAGTGTCATGTTTATATTCCCTCGTAGAGAATGTCTAGATTTAAGAAGGAAGAAAGAATACCATATAGAAATATAGTGGTAAATAATGTTAAAAAAATTAAGATTTAAGAATCAAAAACAAGATTTAGGACTGAAGCAAACTAGGTTATTTTTTGGTGTAAGTTGCATAACATTTTGTTACATCAATCTTTGTAAATTTATTGTTTTGATAAAAATAACAAATTAGAAAAAAAAAATTAGGATTATTTTTACCTGGCCAAGCTCTTCATTCAGATCAGAAGTATTGACTTGAGCTTTCTGATCTGATTCTTCATGATACAGATCAAGATCCCAGCCAATAAAAAATGATCCAAGAAATTTCTGCATTTCAACAGTCACATATAATGAAATTGGAATGATGAAATTATACAGTACCAAAAAAGCAAGGAAATCTGAAATAAATCTCAGAATCTAGGAAAAAAGAAATAATTATTTGATAAAAGAAAATACATGAGAATTTCTTCAAGTCTCACTAAGGAAATTTATTAGAAAGTTTCATGCCTAAATAGACCATCAATTATATTTTGAGACAGGGTAATTTCATGAATTAAAATTCATTTATTGAATTATCTTTGTAACGTTATATTTCCTGTGGATAATTTTATTGCTCATTAGAATGTTCATCTAAGTAAAAGAAGAAATGGATAAATTCAAATTGGTTAATTTGTTATTTTTCAGAAGCTAATGAAAAGCCTGGTCTGACAGAAACTACTGTTAGCAAAATTATAATCCTCTGGACCATACTCATCCATTCTACTTCTACCCTTCAAAAATCACAAACTAAAAATTAAGTGCAACAAAAAATTATGAAATAATTGCTAGGTTGGAAGTGCTAGAAATTAAAACTCTCTAAGTATAGAATGTAAAGAAGAGCCTCCTTCTATGGGTTAGCAAGACTTGCATTTCACCACGCATTCCATGAAAGATAAAATAATTGTGAATAATACTGAAAATACAATCCTGTGATTATCTGCTTTGTGGTTTCTTTTTTTTTTGGAGACAGAGTCTAAGTTGCCCCCTTGGTAGAGTGCCATAGCGTCACAGCTCACAGCAATCTCAAATTCTTGTGCTTAAGAGATTCTCTTGCCTCAAGCCTCCCAAGTAGCTGGGACTATAGGTGCCTGCCTCAATGCCCCGTTATTTATTTATTTATTTTTTGGTTGTAGTTGTCATTGTTTTTGGTAGGCCCAGGCCGGGTTTGAACCCACCAGCCCACTGTATATAGCTGGTGCCCTAGCCACTGAACTACAGGTGCTGAGCCTGCTTTGTGGTTTCTTAAGATCCAAATTTATCCTCTCTTATGTACACTGTAATTGAAAGTGAAATTCGGAGAACAATTATTTACCAAAATTGTAGGTTAAATTCTCTTGGTAGTCCATATTTAATCAGTTCAAAATGCTATATGACATAATTTTTGTATTACCTTTCTATCATCAAGACTGATAATAAGACTTGTTAAAATATTCAGACAAAATTAAAAATAAGTCAACTTACTCTTTAATTCATTTATGATTAAGATACAGTAAATGGATTAGAAAAGTGAATTTGTAGCATTGACATGGAATGCAATTACAGACAGAATTAAAATTTTATGACCTGTTTGCACTCTTTAAATCATGTGACAGGGAGTATAAAAGCTTATTCCCTAAACTGTAAAAAAAAACCCAGGACAGGCTTGGTGCCTATACCTCAGTGGCTAGAGCGCCAGCCACATATACCGGAGCTGGCAGGTTTGAATCCAGCCGGGGGTTGCCAAACAACAATGGCAACTACAACAACAACAAAAAATAGCCGGGCGTTGTGGCAGGTGCCTGTAGTCCTAGCTACTTGGGAGGCTGAGGCAAGAGAATTGCTTAAACCCAAGAGTTTGAGGTTGCTGTGAGCTGTGACGCTACAGCACTCTGACAGCGACATAGTGAGACTCTGTCTCAAAAAACAAACAAACAAAAAAAAAAACCAGGCCAAACATCCGTTTCTCTTTACTTGCAATACCATTTTGTCATCCTTCAGTGCTAATGGTTTTAGGAGATCACAGTGGTCCCTCATTATCAGAAGTAACTACCAATCCATCAACTATGCTGAAAATGAAGTTTCCTTTACAACAGTCAAGAACACCATAAAATACCTTACTACTATTTCTCTGATGTTCTGTTTTTTGGTTATACCAAGGTTCATCCCATTTTTCTTCAGCTTGCCATGTATATTTCAAGATAGTACTGATGATGGCTTCAGAAATCAGAATTATTAGATAAATTATCAAAAATGTATTCATTGACCTGAAGCAAGAGAATAAAAAAAAAAAATCATGTTACTACATTTGCTTAGAAATTGTTTAAATTAAAAATATATTAAAATATAGAAGGAATGATTATAGGAATTACTGTCTTTTAAAATAGGTCACAGTTTTTCTTTTCAAGAAATTACCATTCAATAAAATCTATTTACTAGCAATAAAATATCCAATAGCACAGATGATAGGTCTACTTACTATAACTATGTTACTGTTCAAAATGCTTTCAGTAAAAGACAATTTTGGCCAGTTATTTTTGTCTTAAGTAATTACTCAAGATTTTTTACTTTTTTAGGGCCTATCTAATTGTAAGTGTATTAAATGACATTTGTACAGTGTTAAAATCATATAAAATTTTTGACATATTCACTATCTTATTTGATCTTTACAAAAACTTTCTAAAAAAGAGATTTTTTTTTTTTTTTTTTTTTGGAGACAGAGCCTAAAGCTGTCACCCTGGGTAGAGGAGTATCGTGGTGACACAGCTCACAGCAACCTCAAACTCTTGGGCTTAAGTGATTCTCTTGCCTCAGACCCCCAAGTAGGTAGGAATACAGGTGCCCACCACAATGCCTAGCTATTTTTTGGTTGTAGTTGTCACTGTTGTTTGGCAGGCCCGGGCTGGATTCGAACCTGCCACCTCTGGTGTACATGGCTGGAGCCCTAGCCACTGAGCTACGAGCACCAAGCCTAAAAAAGTGATTCTTATACCTTTTTTACTGATAAAGACCAAAGGCCAAAAAAAAAAAATCACTGTATAAATTTCCTAAAATCACGATAGGAACTGACTTCAGAATCTCTTTGTCACATCTTTGATTTTAAGTTTGAAAATATAAATTATTAATGCAATTAAAGGTTTTATAATTCAAAAATTCAAATCTACACAAAATACACAGAGTGGTATAATGAATCCCCAGTATTGAGGAAGAATATGGGTCAAGGCTTTGTAAAACTCAAGAAAGATTTTTAAAAATGCCTGAATTCTGAGACCTCCTATAATTTAGCCTTATCTTAATTACACAATAAGTTGATATTCCTCTATCTTCCAACATAAACTCTACACTGTCACAAGCAGGTGGAGGATAATGCACACAAGAAACCCTTCGTTTGGTTTTTGTGTGTTAGGCACAAAGTTCAATACTTCACATACAATACGGCTCACATTTTTATAGATGAGAACACTGAAATCAATGAAATGAAATGACTCATCCAAGGAAACACAGTTAGTAAGTAGGGGATCTGAAGTTTAAATCTACATCTGTCTGATTCGAAATTCTGACTTTTTTCATGTCTCCTTGTGATAATATAACTGTAATGCTTAGTTTATTTCCATCTTTCTGTCTTTGCTCATTACTTTCTTCATCAGATACACCTTTTTTACCTATATTATTTAACCTATTTTTTGCTGTTTAACTAAAAAACCATCTCCTTCCTAAATTCCATCCTACTTTATATTCAACTTTCCCCAATTTAATTTTCAAACTAGTACCATATTATCTTAAAAAAAAAAAAAAAAAGGCCAGGCGTTGTGGCAGGTGCCTGTAGTCCTGGCTACTTGGGAGGCTGAGGCTAGAGAATCAATTAAGCCCAAGAGTTTAAGGTTGCTGTGAGTTGTGACGCCACAGCACTCTACCCAGGGTGACAGCTTGAGAGTCTGTCTCAAAAAAAAAAAAAAAAAAAAAAAAAAAAATCAGTATTTCTAGATTGAGTTTTCTCACGCAAATTTTAGTCAAAGTTAGTTCACAAATAAAACTTCACAATCGAGATGATGATGATCATAATAGGTTGGTGTAAAAGTAACTGCAGTTTTAGACCATGAATATTAAATCATTATGACCAAGCCTAAACACATCTTTATTAATCAAAATAGGACCCATCACAATCGACACATTGCTGCCAACAAGAAAGTCTTCCTGCCAACAAGAAAGTCTTCCTTTAGCATAAAAATCCATACTTCAGGATTTGATGAATTCTTACAAAGCATTTTCTGCATCCTGCTGGTTGTAGAAGCATTTTCCCTGCAAAAAGTTGTCCAGACGCTTGAAGAAGTGGCAGAGGTCAGGTAAATACAGCAGATAAGGCAAAACCTCATAGCCCGATTTGTTCAAATTTTGAAGCATTGGTCGTATGACATGTGGTTGGCTGTTGTCATGAAGAATCGGCCACTTTTTGTTGACCAGTGCTGACTACAGACATTGCAGTTTTCAGTGCCTTTCATCAACTTGCTGTGCAGACTTCTCACATGTAATGGTCTTGCTGGGATTTAAAAAGCTGCAGTAAATCAGACTGGCAGCAGGCCACCGGACAGTGACCATGACCTTTTTATAGTAAAAATTTGGCTTTGGGAAGTACTTTGAAGGTTCCTGTTATTCCATCCACTGAGCTGGTCATCACTGGTTTTTGTATAAAATCCACTTTCTGTAGCACATCACAATGCCTTCAGAAATGGTTCCTTGTTGCACAGAATAAGAAAACACTTGAGAACAATTGCTCTGATTTTTGGTCAGCTCAAGGGCTACACACTTAGCAAGCTTTCTCACCTTTTCAATTGGCTTCAAATGCCCAATAACCATAAATGGTTGACATCGAGTTCTTCAGCAACTTCTTGTGTAGCTATCAGAGATCAGCTTCAATGACTGATCTCAACTGGTTGTTTTCAACTTCTGATGGCCTTCCATTGGAGTTCTGATTTTTTTTTTTTTTTTTTTTTTTTGAGACAGAGTCTCACTTTGTCACCCTAATAAGAGTGCCTTGGCATCACAGCTCCCAGCAACCTCACTCGCTTAGTCTTAAGCAATTTTCTTGCCTCAGCTTCCCAACAAGCTGGGACCATAGGCACCAGCCACAACTTTTTGTTTTTTTTTTGCAGTTTTGGCTGGGGCCGGGCTTGAACCTGCCACCCTCGGTATATGGGACCGGCACCCTACTCCTTGAGCCACAGGTGCCACCCAATGCCCAGCTATTTTTTTTATTATTATTAAATCATAGCTGTGTACATTAATGCGATCATGGGACACCATACACTGGTTTTATAAACAGTTTGACACATTTTCATCATACTGGTTAAGATAGCCTTCCTGGCATTTTCTTAGTTATTGTGTTAAGACATTTATATTCTACATTTACTAAGTTTCACATGTACCCTTGTAAGATGCACCACAGGTGTAATCCCACCAATCACCCTCCCTGGCAGGGGAGACACCATGATCA
>CAUYPK010139277.1:0-21505 GCA_963574355.1 Loris lydekkerianus
GCCCCCCTCCCTCCCTGCCCCCCGGCCTCCCTCCCTGCACCCCTCCCTCCCTTCCTCCCTCCCTCCCTTCCTATCTCCCTTCTTTAGCAGGTTTGGGCTTTCTTTCGCTGGGCTTCACCCTGCCTGCCTGAAAGTTGGCACCAAAGCTCATTCTTACTGTTGGAACAGGGAAACCCAAACACTGAGAAGAGCTTCAAACAGAAGAGCAAATTACTAACGAAGAATTTAAAAGATCACATTTATTCGTTTAAATCAAATATAGACCAGGAAGATGGGCCGCAGGCCTTCCCAGCCATGCTTAGTGACTGAGTGCTGATTGCTGTTTGTGCCTTCACTATATCAAGTTGGCCCAGAAAAAGGGAACAGCTTGGACACTTGCAGAGACATTCTGGGCTGCCAGATTATCAGCGTGAGACTTTCTGAATCTTTCCCTATTTTCATTCTATTTCCCCAATCTCCAGATGCTGGGATGACTGAATAAAGGCAAGGTTCCAGGTGCAGAAGGTATAGATGTGGCGGCGGAGACACTTCTCTGTCCTTGAGGATTTTGTGGTAGGTTTCATGGTTTCTAGCTGGAAGTTTGTTTAGCCTGACTGCAGCTTTTGCCCTAGAACTTGTGGTCCTCCCTCCCTCCCTTCCTTCTTCCCTTCTTTTCTTCCTTCCCACAAACATTTATTGAAGTTCTCTGCCTGGTGCTACGATTGGCATTGGACGTTCCTAACAAGAAACAAAAATGCAAACTCACAGGTGTCCTGGGTCTGAGAAGGCAGGCTCCTCAGCGGCCCCCCTTCATCTTCTGTGTGGACAGCTGCCCACCCTAAGGCCCTGTGCTCCCTTCCCCTCTGTGTTACACTCACTTCCTGGAGCTCTCCAGTCTTAAGGCTTTAAATTGCACCTTTATACTTCCCAAATTTGCATATCAAGCCTAGACCTGTCCCCTAAACCTCAGTTCATGTGTCTAACGTGTAGCTCAACATCACCACTTAAATTCTCTTCAAAGAAACTCTTCATTCCCAACCTTCTCTTTCTTCTTCCTCTGCCTCCAGCCTGTGCCTGGTCGAGGCTCCATCTCAGTAAAGTAGCAACTCCATCCTTCCACTTGCTCAGGAGAAAACCCTGGGTCATATTCAACTCCTCCCTTATCACACCCACTGCCAATTTGTCAGAAATCATTTGTTTCTACCTCCAAAATACATCCAGCTCTGACCCTTCATTTCATAGATTTACTGTTAACACCTCACCCAAGTCACCCTTTCCTCCCACTGGGGTGTTTGCAGAGCTGTTGCTCCGTCTTCCATGCTTACTCTTCGGCAATCCATTCTCAACACTGCAGGCGGGCATCCTGGGAGAACCCAGGACAGAGCTGCCACTCCCTTGCTACACATGCCCTGCACCTGCTCATCTCACTCAGAGCAGAGCCAGCCTGCCTCAGTGGCCCAGCCCCACTCAGTATTCAGATTGATTATCTGGAGGAGCTGAATTATCAACTTACATCCCTCACCCTCATTTTTATGAAGGAAAGGAGAGAAAATAGGAGGAAGAAAAGAAGGAAGGAGGAAGAAAAGGATGAAACTATGTTCTAGAAAAATTTTCTACAAGGTAGAGAAAATCCATTCACTCAAAGCATTAATACTCCCAAAGAATTCCAGCCAGCCAAGGATTCACTGCACCAATCAAAGTTCTGTCTTAATTGCTTTGACTAGATAGGAAAACTAGGTAATCGTGCTTATGTTTACTGTATTTATTTGTTTTTATTTTTTAAAAATCTCCAGTTGAAGGAATGGCTGTATTTGTAAACACCACGCTTACAGAGATCTTCACTTTGATCTCACTGTATGTTTGGCATTTCTTGTAAATTTTATTATAAGGAGAAAACAGATTACATTGTTGACGTATAGAACTCCCTCTGCGAGCCAGGTTTGAAGACTGACCACTTGGAGCAATCAGAATACCTCCACCTAGTGCAGCTGTACCTTGTCATGAGGCAGAAATTGTTACCTCCATAGAGAGTCGAAGCCTTTGTTCTGAGGAAAGGAGCCACGAGGAGATGATGGCAAAAACTTCTCACAGCACCTGTCATATAGCGAGCGTCGGCTGTGCATGCTGTGCAGTCAGGCGTTGTGCTTAGTGAGTTACAAGGCTTACCTCACCATGTCCTCACACAAAGCTGCTGGTACTCTGTTAAGATGAGGAAACTCAGAGATAAGCCCAAGGTCATGCAGGACTCCTAAGTGACAGATATTAGACCCTTAATCTATCTGATTGGAGAGCCTGAGCCTTTAACCACTAACTGCTGTGCTCAGCCCAAGGTCAGACCCAGTTAAGAGCCCCGAGCAGTTGGGATTGGGTTACCTGCAAGAGTCAGACTCAAAGATTAGGGTCTGCGAAGAAGAGGGTGGTCCGAGAGGACAGCCGTTACAGGGTCTCATCCATCCCGGGGGATCAGTTTGCATGCTTGCTATTTGTTCAGCTAAACTTGTTCCATTCATGAGCTCTTTAATTTGTTTGGCAAACATTTACTGAGTGCTTCATTATGGGGACATAAAGATAAGTAAGTCCCTGTCCCCAGAAGCTCCAGCCTAGCAGAGAAGTCAGTGGTGTTGACAAGTCTTAAAGGGAATAATCACTAACCCAAGCAAGCAAACAAACAAAGAACTAGACCCCCAACCTGGGGCCTTCCTCTCTGGACCGTGCCAGAGCCCACCCACGCCTGTGCACGCAGGGGAGCTGTGGATGCACCCTGCCAAACAGTGCAGCCCCGCGAGACCCGCATCCCATCACTCACTAGTGGGTTGTGGATATTGGAAGATGGACCCTTAATTAGGGGGAGGAACGAAGACTTAGTAGGAATTGGGTAGGGGGGGACAGATGGGAAGGCCTTGATGGACTTCCTGGGACAGCACAGAAATCTAAGGGGACTCAGAGGGATGGAGCTGAAGATGGGGAGTGGTTGGTAGAATTTTAGGGTGCTGTTACTTAACGCACACTTTTACATTGCTCTTTTATGCCTGACTGCAACCTAAACCTTCTCCCACCCCCAATCTTTAGTAAATGACTGATATGCTAATGTGACTGGGGGAAGGAGAGGGAGGAGCTGCTGGGAGCAGCAGGAGGCAGCAGGGACTTGTGGGGGGTACTCAGCTGGCCAGAGGGTCAGAGTCAGACAGAGTGGAGTCACCTGTCCATGCAGACATACTTCTGGAGGCTTGTTGGCTGGGGTTCTCTGCATACCCTGAACTTGGGGGCAGGGAAGGTCATTTGAGCTGCAAATTAGGAATTTGGTTCAATAAGTATCAGTGAAGCATTTAGAATGTGTCTGACACACCAATCACAGCCAAATAGGAGACACAAATCTAGAGAGAGACCATTTCTGGGGGATCCAATAAGTGCAGGGACCACGAAGCACAAAGGGGCTTCCTGGGTGAGGCTGTGCCTGCTGGGGCCATGAAGGCTGAGTCAGAAGAGTCTGCTAGAGAAAGGGAGCATGAGCCCCGGGCAAGCGAAAGAGAACAGAGGAACAGGCAGCAGGAATGGGCTGCAGGAACAGGCTGGGCTGTGTGGCTGATTCTTGGCAGGGCTGGGTGAGAGGTGGGCGGGAAGAGGCCGGATCATGTAAAGGTCTGGAGAAGCTGTTTACTCTTCCATGGGCCTAAGGTCCCCAAACAGAGTTTTATGTGATGGAGATTTTACAGGCCCTGCTGAAATGAAAAAAATACGGACATCTGTCTAACTGAAAAGATTTCTTTTTTTATGAAACTATATCCACATATTTTGCTGTTTGGTTACAATCACCTTTCTTTTATGGAAAGAGTGATCATTAAAGGGTCATTGTTGGTTCTGAATGCCTTATTTGGCAAAAGAAAAAGTTGGCTATGTGGCTCCACCAATATAATTTAATTTTATCATTTATTTTACTTTGCTTTACTTTACTTTCTTTTAAACTGCTCTTTGGAATCTAGATGCCTGGGGTTGGGGGTTGAGAGTGATGGAGAGCCCTTCAGCTAGGAGCCATGCAGATTTGCAGATCAGGATAAAAACTGGATAGTGTGTGAGGAAGACTGCAGGAGGACTCCAGGCAATGACCACCAGGGTGCGATCAAGAGGGAAAGTGGAAGAAATACTTGGGAGGCGACAGTTCCAGGGGTATCTGGAACTGATTCCTGGCATCTAAGATGGCCGATGGCCAATGGATGCCTGTTGATGAATGAATGAACCTGGAGATTGATTAGATGTGGGAAGTGAGGGACAGAGGGGCAGTCCAAGGTGACTGCTGGTTGGAAGATGATGCCCATAGGCAAGATAGAGGGGGGAAGCAGAGAGGTTTGGGAGAGATGACAACTTCTGCTTCAGCAGTCTTGGGTGTAAGGGGCTTATGGGACATCCAGGTGGAGTGGTATGGCAGGTGGGTCCTCACTGAAGGTCTGGGAAGAGGTCTAGGCTAGAGCAGAACTTCAGAAT
This sequence comes from Loris lydekkerianus, assembly GCA_963574355.1. Taxonomy (NCBI): domain Eukaryota; kingdom Metazoa; phylum Chordata; class Mammalia; order Primates; family Lorisidae; genus Loris; species Loris lydekkerianus. Next base: position 4,459 of record CAUYPK010139277.1, read on the forward strand.
GTTCCTTGACACCCCTGAGATGCAGCCAGCTCGGGGGGAGGGGTGTGACCATCTGATGCTTAAAGAGCTCTCTGATGTGATTACAATCAAGCAAACCAAGTTTCATTGAATATTCCATTACATATCAGCATACAAAGCACCTGCCATCCTCATGTTAAAAGGCTGAGCCTGCTCTTTCTCCCCAAATTCAAACAGACCTGTAGTTTGGCCAGTTTCTTCTTCTAGGTTGATGTGATGTTTATTCTAATTTGGATTTGTTATGCACATTACAGGCAGAAAAACAGATGAATAAATAAGAATGGGGAGGGAGATGAGGAAGAATACCTTTTTGGTAGCAGTTGATATTTGGTGGGCCCTGGGCTGGGCATGTGCACACTCCTCTGCCTTGTTAAAAGACCTTTGCTGGACAGGTGCTGCCCACTTGGCCTTGGCTGCAGAGTGAATATACAGATGTAAACCCGACCCACCAAGAGCAGCCCAGGTCAGTCAGAGCTGGAGCTCACTGGGGTCACCAGAGGATCCACAGTAGACAGGCAGACCCGTAAGCATGAGAATAAAGGCTTGCTGCTGTCATCAGGAGTTTTAGGGGCCACATTACACCAATTATGTGCCAATAGCTCATTGATACAACCAGTAATGGTGCAGAGAAGCAGTAGGGAGAGTCTTTCTTGTTCAAGCTACCCCCAAACAAACAATCTAAGTGAGAAACAATGAATGCACTATGCAAATGGCTGTATCAAAAACAAACAAACAAACAAACAAAAAATCCTTTACTGTATTACCAACTCTTGGCTCCCCTAGGAATTCTGGAGCAGCCACCTTGGGCACAGCTTCTGCCCTGAGAGTAAGTGCCACTGTGTGGGCTCTTGGGGACTCTGTGCCAGTCCTTGGCCACGCAGTGGCTCTAAGCTACAGGGTTACAGGCTTTCATTTCCACAGTGCTTTGGCATGTTGGAACCCCTGTGGGGTCAAGGTCAAGGCAGTCATGTCCTTCCCCATCTCACCCAACAGCTCTGTGAGAAAAGCCCCAGGAAGGCGTTGCCATGGGAGGGGAGAAAAGGCGTCCCCTGGAGGGTTGCAGTCAGAGGGGCTGTCACCTCCTGCCAGAGTGGACACACTGCTGACTTCCCTCTTGTTCTATTCCTGAGCTTCATGTGAGACGTTCAGGGCAGACCCAGAAATCTGCTGCCAGGAGGGAGCCCCGGGGCTGGTCTCTCTGCTTATCCCTCTCACTCTCCGTGGGGTCCCTGCCCCCCACCACTCCCAGTATAGCTGCTTTCTCTGGCGTGGCCCTGCCCCCACCACTCCCAGTATAGCTGCTTTCTCTGGCGTGGCCCGCGGGTAGGGGTGGAAGATGCTGAGTACCTCTGTCCCTGTCCCGTGGTCTCACTCTCCAGCTGTCTCTCCTATCCTCGCCTTTCCTCTCTCCTTCCCGTGTTCCTCCTCCTCTTCCTCCACCCCCACCCCACCCCCACGTTCCTGGGGACAGGCTCTGGCGGGCCCTCTGTTGGGCCCAGAGCACCAGCTCACGCTGATAAGCAGACTGCCAATAACCCCCTCCCTGGGCACGGGTTTGGGATGGGAGGTTAGGAGGACACCTCGAGTTGGGCAGACTCCCCGGCACAGAGCGCAGGGCCATGACCGTTCATACGGTGCTGGCCACACACGGGCCATTCGCAGAGGCTGCACTAGTGTTGCTATACCAGGAGGAAAACCCACCATGGCAGGATGGGAAAGCCACTCACGTGTGGTGCTCAGGCCCGAGATTTCTGTGTCCTCAGGCAGCACTGGCTGAACAGCTAGTTAACTGATGCATAGTCACCACAGCGCCTGTTTTCTTTCTCCCTTCCCTATTCCTCCTGTTTTCCTGCCCTTTTACTTTCTGCAGTTCCGACTCCAAACCTCCTTCCTTCCTTAGCACTTCTGCCATGTCCCTTCCAATCTCCCCATATCAGAGTCGGGAAAAACAAAAGCAAACAGTGGGCAGGGCACGGAGATCTTAATCTCGTTTTGGCCTTAGCACAATCTAGCTGTGTGACCTTGGGGAGAGAGGACATGGTGTTTTGCAGACTATATATTCCAGGAGCAGAAGTGCTTCCTGGGCAGTCACAGGGTAGGAGGGCTCAGGGCGCCCAATCCTAACTTCAACCCACAGGGCTCCTCAGGTTTATAACAGCAGGTATAGGATTGAGAGTTCTGCTGCTAAATGGAACTAGTTCTAGTTAATCTCTAAGGCTCTTTTCCATATTAGTTAAAAGTGTTTTTAGGCAGCAAGGAAAGTGTTTACAGAACCTTTAAAAAGAGAGTGGTCAGACCAGTTGTGGTGGCTCACACCTGCAATCCTGGCACTCTGGGAGGCTGAGGCAGGAGGATCCCTTCAGGAGTTCAAGACCAGCCTGAGCAAGGGCAAGACCCCATCTCTACTGAAAAAAAAATAGAAAAATTGGGGCAAGACAATGGTTTGAGCCCTATAGCTTGAGGTTGCTGTGAGCTATGAGGCTACTCTACTCAGGGCACCATAGTGAGATGCTGTCTCAAAAAAAAAAAAAAAGTCTAAATGTTTCCAAAAAAATGAATTAGGAACTTTTTTCCTCTAAGAATAAACCAAAAATGGAACAGTTCTTAAAAGATTGAATCAAAATTTTCTTTTAAAAGTTTTATTTTAAAACAAAATAAAAATGTATATTCCATCAATGTTTACAAAACAAAGAATACAAACATAATTATAGAATAAATAAAAAACAAGGGACAAACGGCCAGCTGACTCTACCTACTTAGTGAGATGTGACATACTTCAACTATTTTTTTAATGCTTCCGAAAGTTTCTTGGCCCATAAAGGACAAGGTGTAATAACTCCCTGTATGAGTGAGGTGGGTTTACTCTAGGACAGCTTGAGAACCAGGATGAAGGAACTTGGTGAATTATTTACATTTCACTCCTGCCATTCTTCATTAAAAAAGGGAGCTCAGTGAGGCTAGATGCCCTTCAGAGAACTCTACTATTTTCCTTTCCTTTTTCAATTTTTTTTCAGTTTGGCTGGGGCTGGGTTTGAACCCGCTACCCTCATATGGGGCTAGCACCCTACCCACTGAGCCACAGGCACCACCCAACTACTGTTTTCCTTTTCTTTCTTTCTCTCTCTCTCTCTTTTTTTTTTTTTGAGACAGAGCCTCAAGGTGTTGCCCTGGGTAGAGTGCTGTGGCATCACAGCTCACAGCAACCTCCAACTCCTGGGCTCAAGCAATTCTCCTGCCTCTGCCTCCCAAGTAGCTGGAACTACAGGTGCCTGCCACAACGCCCTGTTATTTTTTGGTCAGAGCCGTCATTGTTTGACATCCTGGGCTGGATTTGAACCCGCCAGTTCAGGTGTATGTAGCTGGTGCCTTAGCCACTTGAGCCACAGGGGCCAAGCCCTGTTTTCCTTTTCTATAGCTAAAACAGCAAACTGTTGACATGAGCAAGTTCTTGATTCATGAAATTTCAATATATTTATATTTGCAAAGTTTTAAACTTTTGGCAGAGAAAATTTTGGAAAAAAATAAGGGAGAGAAAATAGGTCTGGTTTTTGTCCCTCTTTTTTCCACCTGCTGTTGAACAGTGAGGATGTTCATGGAAAAGAAGGGCCTGGCTTTCTACTAGGCTCGTGCCAGGAAGGGGTTGGGAAGAGAAGAATTATCTCCCCCTCCCTTGCTCCAAGAAATATCAATGACCTCCATATTCCGTGGTCCACTTCCTGAGCAAGCCCAAGTTCAGCCCAAGTTCCATCCCAACCCCAGTGCGCGGGTGAGTCAACCAACAACTTACTGGGGACGTGGCAGTCATAGGAAATCCTTAAACACCAAACAATTCCTTAAAGCCAAAAATCATTTTTCATGGAGTTGAACATTTTTCTAAGCGTATTTTTCTAAGTATACCAGTTGTGACTTTTTGTCAAATAGAAGCAGCATCTAGGAGTTAATTTTGACACCTGGATTCTAGGGGTTTACCAGTACATACCATGGACTTTTCTCCCTCCTTTATTTTATAGCACCATCAAAAAACTTTATTTAAAAATGGCAAAAGATTTGAATAGACATTTCACCAGAGAAAATATGCAAAAGGCTAAAAGGCATACAAAAAGATGGTCAACATCTTGGTTATTGGGGAAATACTATTTCCCACTCACTTTAAAGGAAGTCCTTATAATAATTGCCAAAATTATTTGAATGATTCTTCAAGATTAGGCTGATCCCTGGCTAAGGTCTGTGTAAGGCAGACAAGCATTATTGATCATATCAAGTCCCCTACAATACCCTGTCCTCAAAACCGGAAGCAATGAACATGAACCTCTTCGGTTGGATAAATGAACTTCCTGTTTGGCCTGTTCTAGGCCCTGCCAGATTCTCATAACATCATGTACGTAAGTATAGTTCCTCGAAGTGACTGACATTTATTTTAATTTTGCTTTGTTTTTGTTTTTTACTTTTCCCTCTTCCTTTATGTTGTGTTTTTCCTGATTCACTTGACACTCTCTGATGCCTGAGAGATTCTTGTTTGGGATTTAATTTCCAGTGCTGTGTTTACAGTAAAAAAAAAAAAAAAGACAAAAAGAAAAAAAAAAAGTAGGAAACCCCTTTTAGTTCTTCCTTTTTAAATCTTCCGAGATTCTTTATTTCAGGATTTAAAACTTAAGCAGTCCATCTTAAGGAAAGTGTAACTGCCATGGCCACAAGTCTGCTAGCTGCACTTGAATGCTCTAACAGGGTTGTTTATTGCCCTTTCTATGTTGTGGACTCCTTGCTGAGACTGTTTAACTTGAAGATTAAAGAAACTATTACAAATGCCAGTGCATCAGAACCTAAGAGTGGTCAAATATTATGTGCAATTTTTTATAAAGAAATTTTAATTTATAATAAAGTTTAACAGTTTAAACAACAGTTAAAAAAAATAATCAGAAACAGACAATAACAATAGTGGGGGAAGATGTGGAGAAATTGAAACGTTTCATATGTTGTTGGTGGGAATGCAGCCACCTTTGAACACAGTAGTTTCTTTAAAAAGTTGAACAGCCTGTCATGGTGGCTCACACCTGTAATCTTAGCACTCTGGGCTTCAGTTCAGGAGTTTGAGATGAGCCTGAGCAAGAGAGAGACCCTGTCTCTACTAAAAATAGAAAAACTAGCCCGGGGTGCTAGGAGGCACCTGTAGTCTCAGCTACTTGCAAGGCTGAGGCAAGGGGATCATTTGAGCCCAAGAGTTTGAGGTTGCTATGAGCTATGATGACCATACCCAGGGCCACAGAGTAATACTCTGTTTCAAAAAAAAAAAAAAAAGAAGAAGAATAGAAGAGAGTTTAACAGAGTTGCCATATGCCTCAGCATTTCTACTTCTAGTCATCTGGCCAACAGAAAAGAAAGTATGTAATCCACACAAAGACATAGGTTCCTGGCAGCACTGGTTTTTTGTTTTGGGCTTTTTTTGCTTGTTTGTTTGTTTGTTTGTTTTCCAGATTAATATGAGGGTACAAATGTTTAGGTTACATCGCTTTCATTTCTAAGGCAAAGTTCAAGTTGTAGTGGAGCCATTTACCCAAGGGACGTGCTGAACACCCTTACATTGTTCACATTACCTGAGATCCCACCCATCAGCCTTCTTCATAACATCTCCAAATGTCCATCACCTGGCAACTAGATAAACAAAGAGTAACAATCTAAAGGAGGGAATGTTAGTCAGCAAGAAGAAGGAGCAAACCACTGGTACGTACACAACATGGCTGGACCTCAAAAATACTTTGCCAAGTGAAATAAGTTAGACATTGATTTCTATAAATTTTTTAGGAAATGCAAATCTAGAAAACAAAGTGGATCAGTGTTTGCCTGGGGAAGGGGGTGAGACTAAGAATTGCAAATGGATACAAAGTGATTTTGAGGGTAATGGGAATATTCTAAAACTGGACTTCAGTGCTGATTGCACAACTCTAGAATTCACTAGAAGTCATTGAATTATATAGTAAGATACACGACTTCTATGACATATGAATTATACTTCAACACTAATTTTTTTTTTTTTTTTTGAGACAGAGTCTTACTTTGTCACCCTCAACAGAGTGCCATGACATCATAGCTCACAGCAACCTCAAACTCTTGGGCTCAAGTGATTCTCTCATCTCAGCCTCCCAAGTAGCTGGGACTATGGGTGCCCACCACAACAACTGGTTATTTGGGGTTTTTTTTAGAGATGAGGTCTCACTCTTATTCACACTGGTCTCGAACCTGTGAGCTCAGGCAATCCACCTGCCGCAGCCTCCAAAGTGCTAGGATTACAGGTATGAGCCATTGCCCCTGGCCTAACATAATACTTTTAAGATTGTTAGTAGGAGCATGAACAAATTGTATGATATGTTAGGTAAAAACCAAAAAGCTAACCAAGCCCAGTGGTTTATGCCTTTAATCCTCACACTTCGGGAGGCCAAGGCAGGAGGATTGCTTGAGGCCGGGAGTTTGAGACCAGCCTGGGCAAATAGAGAGGCACCCATTCTCTACAAAAAATTAAAAAAATTAGCTGGGCGTTGTGTCATGCAACTATAGTCCCAGCTACTTGGGAGGCTGTGGTAGGAAGATTGTTTGAACCAGGGAGTTGAAGATCTGCACCACTGCACTCTAGCTTGGTGACAGAGCAAAACCCTGTATCTTTAAAAAAGAAAGAAAACACCTAGAACTAAAAAACTAAGGCAAAATACTGCAAAAAATAAAAATGGGTTTGTTTTTATTGTTTGTTTGTTTTAACTTTTTTGTTTGGGATTCATTGAGGGTACAAAGAAGTAGGTTACACTGATTACATTTGTTAGATGAAGTCCCTCTTATAATTGTTTATTGTTTATGAGACAGAGTCTCACTCTGTTGCCCTGGTAGAGTGCTGTAGCATCAGCACAGCTCACAGCAACCTCAAACTCTTGGGTTCAAGAGATCCTGTTGCCTCAGCCTTCAGAGTAGCAAGGACTTACAGACATGCACCACCACGCCGGGCTAATAGTTTTTTCCATTTTTAGTAGAGACTGGGTCTCACTCTTGCTCAGGCTGATCTCAAACTCATGAGCTCAAGCAGTCCTTCCACCTGGGCCACCTAGAGGGCTAGGATTACAGGTGTGAGTTGCTGGCACCCAGCCAACAAAGCTGTTTCAAATATATAAGTTCATAAATGTTGGCTTGGTGCCTGTGGCTCAAGCGGCTAAAGCGCCAGCCACATACACCGGAGCTGGAGGGTTCGAATCCAGCTCAGGCCCGCCAAACAACAACGACGGCTGCAACCAAAAAATAGCTGGGCGTTATGGTGGGTACCCGTAGTCCCAGCTACTTGGGAGGCTGAGGCAAGAGAATCGCTTGAGCCTAGGAGCTGGAGTTGCTGTGAGCTGTGATGCAACAGCACTTTACCCAGGGCGACAGCTTGAGGCTCTGTCTCAAAAAAAAAACAAAACTAAAGTTAATAAATGTTGTTTACAACTGTGAATGAATCAGGTATTATAACTTTTATCGCTCTATAAAAGTTATAATATCAGTTAATGGGGGGTTTTCGTCTTTTGACAAACATTATTTAATTATTTTTGTTATATTAAAAAAGATAAAAAGTTGAGGCAGATTTTTTGTGTTCTGTCTTCTAGCTTTGCGGGTGGGGCCAGGGGAGAAGAGAGAAAACCTCCTCGTTTTCCTATTCTTTTCTTCTACGTTGCTAGAGAGCTTTCCAGACATTAGCTCATTAATCTTCAACAATCCTCAAAGCAGGCAGAAAATACTATTACCTCCTCCATCTCGAATATTCTAGTTCATTTAAGGGTGTTTTCTTTTAGATTTATGGTGAGAGTTTTACGTTAAGTCAGCTATAATCATATTTGTTTGTATTATAAGTTTCCGCATGTACACATATACACTAGAATAAATGGATGACATTTTAATCACCTCCTCTGAACTAGATTATTTCTCAGCCACTCTCATCATCTTGCTCATTCTGAGCAAAGCCGAGAGGTCATGTTACCTTAGCTTCCCAACAACAACAACAAAAAAAACCTTCTAAGCTTGCTAAATGCTTCTGGTGGGCTGAGATGGGAATTTCTCTTTTTGTTCCATCCTTGTGGTATCTTCCCAGTAGAAATAAATGTCCAGGCACCAGCTTATCCAGCTGATTAGTGGCAATTCATTTGGCTTTGGTTAGCATTTACCTTCTCTCCATCATAAGAAGGTGAAATCTCATAGAACAAATTATTCCTAAATGTCAAATCCCAAACAATGTCCTTGTCATACAGGAATTTCACTGTATGTGCTGTCACCTTGCCTGAAATGTGCTATCACCTTGCCTGAAATGTACTGTCCCACCTTATCTACCAAGCGACCGACCTTAATTTTTCCAGGCCTAGCTTTTTTTTTTTTTTTTTTTTTTTGAGACAGAGTATCACCGAGTTACCCTGGAGTGAGTGCCATGGCATCAGCCTAGCTCACAGCAACCTCAATCTGTTGGGCTTAAGTGATCCTCTTGCTTCAGTCTCCTGAGTAGCTGGGACTATAGGCATCTGTCACAATGCCCAGCTAATTTTTCTATATTAGTAGAGACAGGTCTCACTCTTGCTCAGGCTGGTCTTAAGCTTCCTGAGCTCAAGTGATCTACCTGCCTTGGCCTCCCAGAGTGCTAGATAGGATTGCAGACTCAGTCACTGCACCTGGCCAGGCCTGACATCTATTGTATCTTTTTACCTTTTCTCCTTTACCTCACAAGTAGAGCATGCCCCTCCCTGCAGCTATTCCCTCTGGAGCCTAATGGTACAGACTTCTATTTTTGTCCTTATCCCCGTGTTGTAAAGTACATCTTCCCTGTCCTCCCTCCTATTAAATCATGAGTTTACTGAAGATGAATGAATGTCATAATTGTCTTTGAAGCCCAGCACATAAATGATGATAATGATGATGATGATAATTGTTTGCTAGGGCTGCCATAACAAATACCACAAACTGGGTGGTACAAAATTTATTTTCTCACAGTTCTGGAGCCTAGATGTCCAAGATCAAGGAGTCACTGGGAATTGATGTCATTCTGAGACCTCTCTCCTTGGCTTGGAGATAGCCATCCTTCCAAACCGTCTTCACATGGTCTTCCCTCCATGAGTGTCTGTGTCCCAATCCCCCCTCTTTATATGGACACCAGTCAGATTGGAGTAGGTCTACCTGTGTGACCTCATTTTACCTTAATTACCTCTTTAAAGACTCTATCTCCAGATCTCTATATATGTATCAACTGGGAGGAAGTGATGCACAGTTCATGCTCATCATGACCATGAAGAAAATTGTAACAACCACCATTTATTGAGTGCTTATACTATGTGCTGAGTGCTTAACTTTCCATCTTTCCACCTGCTACCTCTTTCTGTCTTCAGTAACCCTATAATTATGATCAATACCATTGTCATGTATGGTTTTTACATATGAAGGAACCAGACCTTAAGAAGGTTAAGTCACTTACCAAAGGTCATAGAGCAATGTGTAGTGGAAATTGGAAATTGGATTCAATCCCAATGGGATTTAATCATTTGGTTCATACTCTTTTTTGTTGTTTTTTTTTAATTCACACTCCAAATCACTGTTATACTACTTAGTAAAAAGGGGTATACAGTGCATGTTTGAGGACAGAATAGCCAAGTAAATGAATGAAATAGTGAAGAACATGGTCATGTTACATCAGCTTCAGTCGTACCATAAAACGTATAATTGTTCTGGAAACTTACAAAAATTATACATGTAAAAGCTGATAGGTGTTTATACTAACTTCATTGTTGTCTTCTAATGCAGACAGGAATTCTATCGGCTCGGTGCCAGTAGCACAGTGGTTATGGCGCCAGACTGAGGCTGGCGGGTTTGAACCCGGCTTGGGCCAGCTAAACAACAATGACAACTGCAACAAAAAAAATCAGATGTTGTGGCAGGTGCCTATAGTCCCAGCTACTTGGGAGGCTGAGTCAAGAGAATCGCTTAAGCCCAAGAGTTTGAGGTTGCTGTGAGCTGTTATACTACAGTACTCTACTGAGGGCGTTAAAGTGAAAAAAAAGAAAGAAAGGATTCTGTGAAATTTAAATTTAGCACTTTCTGTTTAAAAAGATAGAAGCTGAGGGCTGGGTATGGTGCTTACACTTGTAATCCTAGCGCTCTGGGAGGCCGAGGTGGGAAGATCACTTGAACACAGGAGTTTGAGGCCAGCCTGTGCAAGAATAAGACACCACCTTTGCTAAAATTAGAAAAATTATCCAGGTATTGTTGCAGGTGCCTGTAGTCCTAGCTACTTGGGTGGCTGAGGCAGGAGGATCACTTGAGCCCAGGAATTTGAGATTGTTGTGAGCTAAGCTGGGATGCTGCCATGGTACTCTAGCCTGGAGCAACAAGAAAGAAGGAAAAAAGGAAGGGAAGGGAAGGGAAAGGAAGGAAGGAAGGAAGGAAGGAAGGAAGGAAGGAAGGAAGGAAGGAAGGAGGGAAGGCAAGAAGGCAGGAAGAAAGAAAGAAGGAAGGAAGGAGAGAGAAGGAAGGAAGGAAGGAAAGAAAGGAAGAAAGAAAGGAAGGAAGGAAAGAGAGAGAGAAAGAAAGAAAGAAGAAAGACTAGAAGCCAAGATCATGCAATCTAAGAACATTAAGCTGGGAGAAGTTTCACAAATCATTTGGTTCAGGGAGTAAAGAGTATCATGATTGAGCCTGTGAATAGCCACTGCACTCTAGACGGAGCAATATAGCAAGACCTTATCTCTAAAAATTTAAAGGAAGGAAGGAAGGGAAGGAGGGACAGAGAGAGAAGAAAGGAAGGAAGAAAAAAGAAAAAAAGGAAAACTCATTTTTGTTCTTCTTCTTCCTTTTTTTTTTTTTTTTTTTTTTTTCATTAGAGACTGAGTCTTGCTGTGTTGCCCAGGCTAGAGTGCAATGTTGAGATCACTCCAGCCTTGAATGCCTGGGCTCAAAGGATCCTCCCACCTCAGCCTCCTGAGTAGCTGAACACCTTCTTTTAAAAATAATGAGATCAGGGAGGTGTCTATGGCTCAAAGGGGTAGGTAACGGGCCCCATATGCCGGAGGTGGTGGGTTCAAACCCAGCCCTGGGCCAAAAACTGCAAAAAAAAAAAGAAAAATAATAAATAAATAATGAAATCAGTTGACTTGCCATTACCCTGTTAGACTTGTAACATATTATTAATTAGGCATTATTGCTCTTATTACTTACCATTGTGCTGTTAAGTATGAAGTAATCAAATTAAGTTTTCTTTTTCCCTAAGGTCACTTCAGAGAAGTTGGGTGTTAGATAAGTAAGGAGACAAGAGAAGGGGTTAAATCAGCAATCTTTCAAAGCCACACACCAAATTCCTTTTCACCATTTGCCTTTTTTTCCTCTGTGACTCATCTGAAGTAGAGAAAGGGGGATTTTTCTTTCATACACTGGCTGCTGGCTGAGAAGAGTGCTCCCTAACTATTGTTAATGAAAAAGAGGAGCAAAGTTTCTACAAAATTCCCAGGAAGATTAAGCACACTGTGGGACGGTGCCAAGAAACTGAGTTATTGTTCACAGCCACGCAGATTTTGACATCCTCTGCTGCTGCTGGTGTGCTGGGCACTGCAAGCGGCATCCTGGAAAGGCGCAGATAGGGACAGAAACTGTTTAGTCCAGCTTCCTCAGAGGAGGAAACGAAATTGTACAAGATGAAGCGGCAAACTCAGGATTGATGAGCCAATTAGTGAAAACATTGGAACCAATGTGGGTGTCTTCCACAAACAAATTGGGCAGCTTTGAAGCAAAGTTTCACTCACACCCAGCAATCTCTTTGGAGTCAGGCAGTGTTTTCCAAATTGTGGTCTGCATACCAGTCTTAGTAACACGGGATAATCTTCGACTATTTTCAGAAAGCAAACCAATGTTTTTCTCTGAATAGTTCTATGTTCATTTCAATTGATATAGAAAAAAATAATTAGCCCATCAAAGCTATAAATTCACAGATAGAACTGATTTGGGAAAAACTAAAGATTTTATTCCAAAATATTCTATTCATATTAAAAAATGGTGAGTTAAAGAATGAAATCTAAGATAGAAACTGTAGGTTTCTCATTACCCAATTTAAGCTGATCCTTAATCTTTAAGTAATTCCTTCTTTACTTAACACATCACAAGTCCTCATACCGCAGGTACAGGGGTATGAGCAAATGGCAAAAATCGTGAAGAGGTAGTATATGAAAGATACTGAAGTGTGGAACGCACCAAACTAGAGTAATTCCCTCCTTTTTATAGACATGGAGGAGAGATGAGATCTGATGATGAGGATAGGATTCTGACCTTAACCTTGTAGTGACCCTGTTCCACAAACACTAGGACTGCTCATTTCTGTTTGGGATTTCTGCAGTTTTAGAGTTAGCATCAGACAAGGATTTTTTTCCCCGTTTAGATAAACATTGTAAATATATCATGAGGCTTTCACTCCCTCCTCTCTTCTCTTTCTTTTTTCTCATCTCTTCTCCCCACTCTCTTCTCTTTCTCTAATATAAAATAAACTTACACTTTTATAGCCTAAAAAAAATCATGAGAACAGCAGCTGCCTTAAAATTTTCTTGATATACTGACATCTTTGGTGCTGAAATGATAAACCAGAAAAGATCCCACTGCAAATGTTCTCATGGTAATCTGTCACTTATCAGATACCAATCTTTTATCTGAAAATTGGCAGATTGGACAGCAACCAGTTTACACTTGTTCCACATAGCTGCTGTTCTGACATGTTTACTGCGAACAAATACATTTTGTTTTCATAGGATGAATAATATCCTGAAAGGGCACCTTAGGTTTCTCCTTACCCAATTTAAGTTGGTCCAAGATATCCTTAGCCTTTAAGTAATTCCTTTCTTTTTTTAAAATGCCTCATTAAGTCCTCAAGATTCACAAAGTTGAGTAATGCATAAAGGTAAGGCTTTTCGTACAGTTTTTCTGCGGTTGTTTTGTTGTTCACAGAAGTTCCACCTTACAGATTTGTATCTGGAACATTTGTAATCAACTAGCAGAGGCTTAAACCTCCCACCCCTTCAGAGGAGGATCAAGCATTAATCCTCAGATCTGAAGTGGATGGGCCCAAAACTCTGGGCCCAGAATCCTTAGCCCAGTCCCCAGAGGCCCGTGGATAATCCATTAAACCTCCCACTCCTACAGAGAGACGTGTAGTAACATTTTCTCTGAAATACTCCATCAAGAGAGAATTCCAAAACAACTCGGAAAGATGCAAGCCCAGCCCTGGGGTCAGATCTTGCAGGCATGTGAATAGTACATGAGGCTGCAGCAGATTCCAGGGCAATCCCTGGGCTGGCTTTCAAATCTTCCCAGGAAACATCACATCCAAGGGCCCTTCTAACACATTCCACCTTCCCTTGCATTAAATGTGGTTTAAAACGTCTTCCTGGTCTTAGAAATACATCTTCCTTCTTACCTCCTGAAACCTCCTTGGTCAGAGGCCATGAGACCATTGTACCCAAGAATTCACAAGCGTCCAAACAGAACACAGGCTGGTAATTAGGGGCACACTGTTAAAATGGCTCCAAGATTGGGAAAGATCTTGCGTGCCTGGTATATCGCAGGCACATAATGTAACCCCGGCTTCTATTCCTCACTCCACTCATCTCTCTATAATGCTTCCCTCACTCTCCACACTCTTCCTAGTTCCATACTAGATGCTCTGGCTCCTGAAGTGGAAACAGCAGTTCTTGTCTGGTTTCTGGTCCTGGCTGACTCTCTTCCTGCTCCAAGCTGCACCTCCCATCTGGTTTCTGTCCTCTCCAGCTCTTCAGTTCAACTCCCTTCACTTTTTACTATCCTCTTGTTCCCATCCCCACGGCCTGAGGCCCTCCAGCTAAAAAACTTCAGTGCTGGCTTGAGAATTCTACAAAACACATTCAGAAGGCTGAATTGCTTAAAGTCAACATTCTGTATCCACCAAGGAAGGGCAATTTCCATATCCTCATAGGGCAGCTTGCAACCTGTGGGTCGTGACCTCCAGGAACTGTATTAAAGGGCTGCACATAAGGAAGGTTGAGAACCACTGTCATAGGGGATCTTCTTTAAGGGCAAATGACTTCCTAAAGCATTTGGGTGGAATATATAACCCTTGTAGATTCTCTTTCAAAAGTGGAAGAAAGGCTCGGCGCCTGTGGCTCAAGCGGCTAAGGCGCCAGCCACATACATCTGAGCTGGTGGGTTCGAATCCAGCCTGAACCTGCCAAACAATGATGGCTGCAACCAAAAAAAAAAAAAAAAAAAAAAAGCCAGGCATTGTGGCAGGCACCTGTAGTCCCATCTACCTGGGAGATGGAGGCAGAAGAATCACTTGAGCTCAGGAGTTGGAGGTTGCTGTGAGCTGTGATGCCACAGCACTTGACCCAGGGTAACAGCATGAGACACTGTTCCTCCCCCCACCCCCAAAAAAGTGGAAGAAAATAGAGGGAAAATATTCCTCAAAGGAGATGTTTCATAATGAAGAATGTATCTTATGTTATACTTTGGTATCATCATTAAGAGGTAAAAAGCCTCTTCTTTGGTATCTCAAGTGCTTCCTGACCAGTTCACAGCTTCTGCTAAGTAGCCCACAGACTGGATGAGCCCATGTCCCGGGGCTCAGGTGATGTACCTGGTGTGGACATGGGTTCCACGGAGAGCTCATCACATGCCAGTGGCTCAATGGTTCAGCCAATCAGTCCCTTCTCAGGGGTTTAGCAAAGGCCTCAGAGGGAAGGTAGTTCTGGGACATCACAAAGATTTGAGTATTGACTGGAATTTTGAGCCACGTGTAGACAAGTAACCAAAAATATTGAACCGGGAAGGAAGAGAGTAAAGGAGGCAATCGACAGAGAATGACTTTGCTGTGTGCAGGAGAGTTAGAACTGTGAAAAAAGCATGTCACAAGGCTGCCTTGAGCCTACCTGTGCTGAGGCTGGGTTTCTTAGCCTTTTCAGCACTCCCATGCATACGCGTGCCCTTGCAGTAAACCCCTTATTTCTGAGACAACTTGAATGAGTCTGTTTCTGATTAAGGCCGTGGTGGATTCTCTGATCAAGGTAGTCTTTACAGACACTAACCTGGTACCCATCAGAGCTCTCTCCAAGGGCACGTTGGTTAGTGACCCCTTCTCGGTGTTGACTTGGACATTAGCACAGGGCACACAGCCCTCTTACCAGATATTGCCAATGTATCTGTATCTTAGCCTTGCTATTGGCCAGCTGTGTGGCCTTAGGTGATTATTTAACCTCTGTGAGCAGTTTTCCTTAGCTGTTACCTGTAATCATGGTATATACCAGGGGACTCCAGAGAATGTATACACACTTTAAGCGATGTTATCTATGTATTACCTTTCAAAGTTGCATTGAATTATAGTAGTTATGCATAGAATGACGTTCACTCAAAAGATGGCATTACGCCTGGTACAGTGGCCCTGGTCTGTTATTCTAGTATTTGGGGAGGCTAAGGCAGGAGGATTAATTGAGCTTAGGAGTTTGAAACCAGCCTGAGCAAAGTGAGACTCCATCTTTACTAAAAATAGAAAAATCAGCCAGGCATGGTCGTGCCTGCCTATACTCTCAGCTACTAAGGAGGTTTGATTGAACCCAGGAGTTTGAGGTCGCTGTGAGCTTAGCTGAGGTCATAGCACTCTAGCCCACTCCAGAAACAAACAAAGAATATATGGCATTAATCAAATGAATGCTAGCATCGCCACATGGCAGGCAGGACAGTCAAAGAAAATGGTGGAAGCACAGTTGTGATTTAAGGTGCTCAAGATGAATTTGAAGTAGTGTTTGAAATTCAAAAACATTGTGAAAGTATGATGAGAATGGAGGCGTGAGCATAAGTATGCAACAGAACCTCCAACACACCTACCAACTGCACACGTTCATGATAAGTTTGAGACGCATGGTTCTGTGTGTGATGTGCTCAGGGGAAGACCCAGGAGGCCTCACACAACAGCAAGTCCTGCTGCTTCTGCTGTGGTGTTGGATCAGTTTACACGCTCTCCATGGAAGTCTACCAGACAGTGTACATGTGAGACAGGAGTCAGCAGAACAAACATACCACAAATTCTTAAAACAGCAAAATGGAAAGTTTCCATCCCATGTTTATTACACACACCAAGGACGTGAGAGCCCACCTCCACGAGTCTTTGCCTGGACAATGAATAGGATGAAGGGCTGTGGTTGAGTTTCCCCCTTGTTCTCCTGATGTAACATCCCTTGACTTCTACCTACAGGGGAACTTAAAGCATGTGGGGTACAGTAGAAACCCAGCTACACTGGAGGTGCTTCTGGAAGACAGTGAAATGGCATGTGCAGATCCAAGTGGACGTGCTGGTCAGTGTTGCTCAGGCAGTAGTTTACCGTCATTGGAAGTGTCTGGACACTGATGGTAATGACTTTGAGCATCTCTTGTAATTACAGAAGTCAAATATATTGTATATTGACTATTACAATTTTAATAGTTTTTCCTTTCTTAAAATGTGTGCATTTTTTGGCATCCACTGTATTTATAGTCACTGTACTTACTAAATGAGACAATGCCGTGCAGAGTGTTGGGCACAGTGCCTACCCCACAGCAGTATACTTATTACCATTACCACTTACTATTGCTTTTTAAAAAAAAATCCACCCCATGTAAGTAATCATTCAGCCTTTCTGTGGCCACTACGAGTGGGTCAGTGCCAGAGCAGTCAAGTCTGTCCTTTAGAGTTTGCTCAAAGTCACACCAAGGATGGATTGGTCAAAGAACATGTGTTCAGGATTTATACACAGAAGAAATTGTTATCAGTTGGGGCATAAAAGCAGGACTTTGTGGGGAAATGTGCGGTGCTGCAGGGTAAGGAAAAGGCTTTAGGCTGCTTTCCTTTGGATAGGTAAAGTGCAAACTAATTTTGCTTTCTTTTCTTCAGGATTTGTAGGAAGCAGTCATCTCAGAAGCCATGGAGATCAGGTTTCAATTATCATAGGGTGAAAACCAATGAGCAAAAACAATTCAAAAAAAAACAAACAAAAAAAAA
>CAUYPK010139280.1:0-52607 GCA_963574355.1 Loris lydekkerianus
TGAGTAGTGTTGGAGTTCTGAAACTGTCTGCTATCTGAATTTCAGAATGTCTTGGCATGTCTGGAAAGTTCTCCTTCATAATCTCATGGACAAGAGACTCTGTGCCTTGTGAAGCCACTTCATCACTTTTGGGGATCCCTGTAAGAGGAATGTTGGTTTTCTTCTAATTATCCCAGAGCTCACTGTTTTTGCCCTCCATTTCTCTTCCTCTTTGAGAGTTTGGGAGTGTTTGAAGGCTTTGCCTTCATTGTCAGAAATCCTTTCTTCTGCTTGCTCCATTCTGTTACTGAGGGATTCTACTGGGTTTCTCAGATCTTTGAGGGCTGCAACTTTTTGTTTCAATGTGTCAAAATCTTTGGTCATTTGGTCTTTGAATTCATTGAATTCTTGAGATATCTTTTGGGTTACTGCTTGGAAATCTAATTCGATCTTACTTGCTATCCAGATTCTGAATTCGATTTCTGACATCTCAGCTATTTGTTTGTGTATGGAATATTATGCTGTGTCTGCCCCATTGATCCTTGGGGAAGTTGATCTTCTCTGTTCATATTGCCAGAGTTTTTCTGTTGATATTGCCTCATGACTGTTTTTCACCATTGCCTCTGGCCATCCTCAGAGTTGGAGAGGTGTTTCTCCAAGATTAGTCCCCAGCGGGATCACTCCATTGTTGCTGGATCTTTGTAGGGAGTGGCCCTGTGTAGTTCCTCTAGGGCTGCCTGAGCCAGGGAGTTCTGGTTGTGGAAGCAGCTCTGGAGTGTGACACACCCGGATCCAGCAACAGGGCAGGAGGTGGTGTGCTCCGTTCTGGGTGTGCCTGACACCCAGTGACTTTGGCACAGAGAGCCCAAGACTCCAGTAGTCTCTGGCCAGGAGAAGGGTTTTGTGCAGAGGCAGGGAGGGCTCCAGAGGGCACACGGCTACCAGAGTCCCTGGCCAGATGAGTGGCTGATGTGGAGGCAGGGAGGTTACAGGAGTGAGGATGTGGGGTTGCATGGCTCCTGCAGTTTCTGGTCATGGCATGCAGAGGCCCAGCGTGTGCGGGTCACAGGTTGGGGGTCGCAGCGCAGCTGTTATGGATGTCCAGGCAGCGCCAAGCCCAGGAGTTTGAGGTTACTATGAGCTGTGACACTATGGCACTCTACCCAGGGCAACAGCCCGAGGCTGCAGTGTACCAAAACCTGTCTCACTCTGCCCCTGAGGGTTAAGGCTATAAGGCAGCTCAGTCCCTGCCTTTAGGCTGCTCAGTCACTAGGTTACTGGTTCCTTCCCAATCCTTGCTCTGGGACCCTGAGGGCGGAGCTTGCCAGGGCAGTTCTCTCACAATGGCTTCCTGCGGCCCATAGCCAAACACTATTAGCTCCGTCCAGCTCAGCGGCTCAGTTATTGGCGTATATTGAATATTACAATTGCACACTGTATCTTATATCTCTTATAATTGCGAAAGTGAAAGTGACTTAAGTATTACAATTTTAATAGTTTTTTCCTTTCTTAAAATGTGTATAAATTATTTGGCACCCTATATATGTATAACATTATATATATATGTGTGTGTGTGTGTGTGTGTATATATATTTATATATTTATTTATTTATTTATAAAGAATATTTCTGCCCTTTGAAAAATATTTATTTTCTCATCAACATCCATAAATCCCCAAGATAGGTCATGAAAGATTACAGACCTGGAAAATCAGGGCCATCTCCACTGTAGATATGGTGATGACAAAATCCAACACTATTGCCCAAGTTTATATACCCACATATTTTCTGATGGTCAATTTTAGGGCATCAGCAACCAAGGAAGGGCTCTAGCAGGTGTGGGGTGGGCCGGGAGGACATGAGCTCTCTGGTAGTATTTCTAGATGAGGAAGACCACAAACCAACTCTGCTTTTTCTCCTTCAATCCAGAAAGTGCTGTTCTCTTTGGGGGGATCCTTTCTGTACTACGCTGACCGCTTCAAGCTCTACAGTGCCTTCTGCGCCAGCCACACAAAAGTTCCCAAGGTCCTGGTGAAAGGTGAGGCCTCAAGGGGGTGGCCGGTGGCTGTGTCACTTATCAATTCATGTTTGTATGGCCAACTGCGTTTGGGCACTTTTGATCAGAGTCACTGATGTGCCAGATAGCTGTTTTAGCTGCAGTATGGGTACTGAAAGGTAAAATGTAATAATATCTCGAATTAATAGGTTAGTTTTCTTGGCAAATCTTGGGCTAGAATTGATGGGTCACTTTGCAGTTTTGTAAGAACATAGGTGGTTTAGAAAGTCCCTGATGTTTTTTTTCCCCTCTTTTCCAATTATTTCTACTATAACCCACCACACTTCATAACAGCAGGTTTTCACTTAACATTGTCAATAGGTTCTTGGCAACTGCAACTTTAAGTGCTGTGTCCTTTAGCAGGTGTTCAACTAACATCATTTTGTTACCATGTTGAGAAAAAAATTAGTTTCGTTATATGTCATTTTGCTTAAAGTCATAGTTTCCAAGAACTTACCGACAAGGATTTACTTTGTGCCTTTTGTGGAATTTCATCTTTCCTTCACCTAGTTTTATTCCTGGGAGTATGATAGCAGCTACCAAAATGACTTCTAAAGCTGTTTCCATTATTCCCCCAAATTTTTCCTTATTTAAACTTATTTTGATGCAGAACAAAGTAGTATTTTTGTATTGGCAAGCTGCTTTTCTTAAGTGTTCTGAGAAGAGGATGGAACATTCTGAGACTCTGCAGACAAGGTGGTTGTGTTTCCATAGTTGAGTAGTGTAGTAGTTGGTGATGGGAAAAGCATTAAAGAAACCTTCTCTTGGTAAACCAGAGAACCAGTAGAAAGTTTGATTGTAAAGAATCTCTGGAAATCAGAGTGTTGTTCCTTAACACTTCCTGTAGCTGCCAAGTACACAGCTGCTGATTGAGTCCTGGGATATGTAAATAATGTACGTGTGTCATGTTTATGTTTGCTGGCAAAGAGAACTAGTTTTACTTAATTAAAAACCTATTATAGGAAATATTGATACAGTGCAGATCTCTGGATAACAAAAGAGCCTGCCCCAGATACAAACAGACCTAGTGGGAGTGGTAGTCTGTGTATGACAGTGTTCTGGTGGACCCTGAATTTAAAGGGGGGCCTGGGAGTTTCCTTGTCATGCTGTCTGACGTTTTCCCTTGTGCTATATTGACCCTATAGTTTTGTGTGTTTTTGTTTAAAAGTTTGTATCAAATACTAATTGTTTTTAGATTGTTAAAGCGACAATGTTAGAGTGATTTTCCCTACAGTGATATTATATGTATACCCCTACAGTCCTTAGAGCAATGTGTGTTATTTTTAATCACTCAATTAGATTAAATTCTGCCCCCGTGGATTTTTCTTAATTCAATAACATTATTTTTGCACCTGGAAAATATTATGGTATCTTTTTCAAAGCTAGCCCTTAAAATGGTATGACCCACATTCTTCAAATTGTGAAAGGAGCCAAGGGTGAAGAGAACTCTTTGAGAACAACAAAGGGACATGTCTGTGGTTCCTAACAGACTCACAGCTGGGGGTGGGGGCGCTCCGGTGGTGGCACAGCAAGCCCTGAGAACTGGGCCCTTTGTGTTCTGATAGGAAATGCAGTTGGTGGGTTAAACACCCACAGTCTTATTTTGAGACTGAAAGATTTTTGTGGGGGCAGGGTCCTAGCCCCTTCTAAATGTGATTGGAGACTTAGGATGCCCCAGGAAGGCCATAGCTTCCGCATGCACGGGCTCAACCCTGGCCTGGCTTCCCTGGCCCCTGGGCCAGTTGGTCCCTTATTCCCAGTGTCCCTTCTATCCAGGGATTTGTTCTTTGGAAAGAGGAGAGAAGATGCCAAGACCAAAGACTCTGCTCCTCCTAATGGACCTTAAAAGGGGTGAAAAGACTGTGTTCTCATGAAGTCTCCCCATGATTGCTGCTTTTCTTAATCGAATAAAGACAGAGGAGTCACTTTACAGTTTCATGACACCCTTTTACGGTATCTTAAACCTTAGCTCACATTCTTAACCGTGGGATATGGAAATACATATATGCCCACTGGTTTTTTTGGAGGGGGATTATTTATTTATTTTAAATACCTTTTATTTTTGAGAAAGAGTCTTGCTCTGTTGCCCTGGGTAGAGTGCTATGGCATCATAGCTCACAGCAACTTCAAACTCTTGGGCTTCAGAGATCCGTTTGCCTCAGTGTCCCCAGTAGCTGGGACTACAGGTGTTCACCACAGCATCCAGCTATTTTTTTTTTTTTTTTTTTTTTTTTAGTAGAGACAAGGTCTCGCTCTTTTTCAGGCTGGTCTTGAACTCCTGAGCTCAATCCTTCAGCCTTGGCTTCTCAGAGTGCTGGGATTATAGGCGTGATCCACCATGCCTGGCAGATTATTTATTTATTGAAGACATGTTTGAGTTCCCATGACATATCAAGTGCTGTTAGGAAAAGTATGGAGTCACTGGAGTGCTGTGTCTGATTTCCAATGGGCAAAAGGTGTCCAGATGAACACTTAGGTTCTGAATGTGAAGAATGCTTTTTATCACATGCTGATTGTGTTCATTTACTTGTTTATCATAAAGGACACAGCTCAGAAATGGCCAAATGGAAGAGAAGTGTAGGGCGAGGTGTGGGGAGGGCGCTGTGCCGTCCTCCAGCACCTGCTCATGTTCACCAGTCTGGAGGCTGCGTGCATATGTCCATTGTTAAGTCACTTGGATGTACTGTCCCTTTCCCTTCTCATGTTTCCCCCACCCCCACCCCCAATCCCTGGCACCGGGAAGGGATTATTCTTCCCAGTCCTCTGCCAGGAACATCTGGTTGTTGTGGCCCTGCCATTCCCTGAGTGGCTTTCTAAACCAGCTGGGACTCAGATGAGAGCAAGGCTGGAGAGCCAAGTGCTGGATCAGGTCAGATCCCGCCCTGCAGATGCCAACAGGTGGTGCTGCTGAGTTGACTTTGAACTAGATCCCTGTGGGAGACCCAGCCTTGCCCCACTCAACCAGAGCTGCAAGGAGCCTCTGCACCTTTGGGTACCTGAATGTTTTCTGATGTTTTTTCAAAACAGGTTCTGCTAGCAGTGAGATGCTTAAAAGATTAGGAAAACCAGGGTAAGGAGAGTTCACAAGGCAGGTTTTATTGTTATTCCACTATAGTGAGGCCAGCAGATCAGGTTATAGTCCCCAAGAAAAGAGGGGACTCTGTGTCACACAGGAAGATCAACACCAGGGTGGTTCAGGAGGCAGAGAAGCCAGGGAGAAGTGTGGTCCGGAGTCTTTATGGTGGCTTCTGAGAGAAGGAATAGGTGAGTCTGGGGAAGCAGCAAGCTGAGCAAGCTGGGTGGAATGACTTTCTCAGGCTCTGGGGTGGGCATAGTAGGTGCTGAGCTGCCCAAAACCTGGCCCTGGGGTGATTACAGAGAGAACAGCAGCATAGGGTTGTAAGAGCTTCACACAGGACTGGCTGGGTGCAGACTCTGCAGGCTCCTGAGCTGCAAAGCCTTTACTATCTGTATTAATTGGTCATCCCTAGAAGAGACAGTCTCCCCAGGGTCAGTAAGGTCCCAGATGTCAAAACATCAGAATGAAAGTCCATGCTTAAGTAGGATAAACAGCAGCCCCTGAAAATCCAGGTGTCCAGAACTTACAAACTCTGTTATCCTTTAACTCATCGGGCCTCTCCCCCACCCCAAATAAATAAGCCCTGCTGCACCTCCACCTTTCCTCTTCCTGAAACCCGTTCTCTGCTCAGTCCTGCAAAAAGGCGCCTTGGAGTCCGTGAATGCCAAGTGCAGGAGCTCATGAGAAGGGAGTCACTGGGCCGTTCCTCCCTGACAGCCTGTGTTTAAACCCTCGCAGCCAGGACAGACACGGCTTTCAAGGCGTTCTTGGATGCCCAGAACCCGAAGCAGCAGCACTCGTCCACACTCGAGTCTTACCTCATTAAACCCATCCAGAGGATTCTCAAGTACCCACTGCTGCTCAAGGAGCTGTTTGCTCTGACCGATGCGGAGAGCGAGGAGCACTACCACCTGGACGGTGAGCCATGACCCCGCCCCGGGATCTCCGCGTGCGTCTCCCCAGAGGTTCTCAGCCGTCTCTTTATTTCATGGTTTGTTTTCTGCTAGTGGCCATCAAGACTATGAACAAGGTCGCAAGTCACATCAATGAGATGCAGAAAATCCACGAAGAATTCGGGGCAGTGTTTGACCAGCTGATCGCTGAACAGACTGGTGAGAAAAAAGAGGTAAGGACCCTCTTCTCAAGATGCCTGTGAGGAAAGCTGGGTTTGAGTTTGCTTGTTTTTATTTATTTATTTATTTTTATTACCTTTTTTGGAGACAGAGTCTCACTTTGTTGTCCTTGGTAGAGTACCATGGTGTCACGGCTCACAGCAACCTCAAAGTCTTGGGCTTAAGTGATTCTCTTGCCTCAGCCTCCCAAGTAGCTGGGACTACAGGTGACCACCACAATGCCTGGCTATTTTTTTTAGAGACAGGGTCTCACTCTGACTCAGGCTGGTCTCAAACCTCTGAGCTCAGGCAGTCCATCCGCCTTGGCCTCGAGTTTGCTTGTTTTTAAAGTTGTAAATTATAAGTAAAATAGTTATAATCATATTGTTTTCCCTGGTGGTTTGACTATCCTTTATCTAAGGCGACCATGTGAATGTTCCCCCTTAGCTGGACTGTTTCTTAGTCTAGAAAACATGTTTTTGGTACTCAACTCTTCCCCCTTGAGATCTCTGGTTTCATTCTGTGTTAAATGTGAAAGTGAACTTCCATGACCACAATCTAGGATATTTCTATGAGCATCATTAAAGGCCAAGGTGTATCTCCAGACATCAGAATAACATTCAGCATGCAGTAGGTGGTCATTAATATTTGTTGAATGAATGCAAGCTTCATGTCATTCTGGATCATGTTTCTTTTTAAGTCTACCCAAAAACCTACTTAGAAGTAGCAGGGACGGGGCATATACACCTAAGGGAAGACTTAGAGCAAACTAAAGGTTGTGCCTGAGTTATTTTATTCACTTACATGAATAAAAATGTTGATAAGATGATAAGACTGAGAAGAATTATAGGGAAAGGTAGTATATGATGTGTAGCAGTGTCCAGCAATTCCTGTGTACGTCCAGCTTCAATGAGAATATCATACTTCATTCTGCTTCCTACCTTAAAAATAAAAGGAGAAAAGCTGGGAGGAAACCATGAAGAAAAAAAAAACAAAAACAAAAAGTGCTCCTGTGAGGGTGGTGCCTGTGGCTCAAAGGAGTAGGGCAACCCAGCCCTGGGCCAAAAAAAAAAAAAAAAGTTTCTCCTGTGACTGGCAGCAGAATTAAAAGCAAAGGGGGTGAGAAGAAGTTTGGCTGTTTAGTCTAGATTAAAGAAAGCACCTATCTCCAAATATATGAAGGGTTATTATCCTGTTTCATTTCATGTGTTCTGCACAACAAAACAAGTTTTCATACTGTTAAAAACACAATTTTCAGAAAGAGGTACAATCATGACATTGCATGTAAAAATAAACATATGTTAAGAAATTTATTTTATTTGTAAGATGTGGGATCCCCAGGCAGGTGTTATTAATATAAGGGTTCATTGGAAGAGTCAAAATCACAAAGATTTATATATGGAGTAAAGAAATGTTGAGATGCATTTTAAACAAAGGCAAACTAGTTTTTCCACAGCTGGAGGAAACCAACGAGGCCAGTATTAGACTGATCAGAGTTTATACATCTGTCTGTTGCCTACACCTTACCAAGGGCTGCAAAGGAGCTCAAAGACAGTATACAGGGATAGACTCTGATAGCCCAGGAGCCCAGGAAAGTCTGCTGGAGAGGATGTGTAATTTTCAACAGAAACCCTTTTTCCCCCCCTACATAATAATACTACAAGCAGAGCATGTAAATGTTCTTAGCCTCCATGGCAGATAATTTAATCTACCAGAGTGTGGAAAGACGGACACTGCTACCCTGGATTTAATTCTTTCTTTTTATAAAACGTTTATAATAAAGAAAAAATTATGCTTATTAAAGAAAGAGGCAAAGTACATAAAAAGGCAAGAAGAAAACTCTGCAGTCACCATACCCGGCTATTTTTTTC
The DNA here is from genome assembly GCA_963574355.1 of Loris lydekkerianus. Taxonomy (NCBI): domain Eukaryota; kingdom Metazoa; phylum Chordata; class Mammalia; order Primates; family Lorisidae; genus Loris; species Loris lydekkerianus. Next base: position 8,097 of record CAUYPK010139280.1, read on the forward strand.
TATATGTAGTTGAGACTAGGTCTCTTTCTTAATCAGGCTGGTCTCGAACTCCCGGCCTCAAGCAGTCCTCCTGCCTTGGTCTCCCAGAGCACTAGAATTGTAGGCATGAGCCACCAAACCCAACTGGAAATAAACATTTTCATTATTTTTTATCATATTTTCTTTCTATGCCAAGTTAATTGCTGGAGAATGATCTTAGGAGCAAATGACCATGATACTAAAGACTGGAAGGTGATATGGGTAATGGATTGCAAAGAATTTAGGGGAAATAAATGATGAATCTGATCAAAAGTCAACCACTGTAAAAAGGAATATGGCCTAGGTGAAACCTGAAGGTTTTGAAGGTGAAATTCTGTCAATCAAGTAAGGAATTTTTTCCAGTGAGAAACAAAGAGATAAAGGGCTATACAAAGTAATTTTCACAAGCTGAAATCATAAAAAGAAACAGGTAGAAGTTGGAAGGAGTGATACGTGACTGGGTAGCAGTTTTGGACAGTAGGAAAATCCTATTCTTATCAGGAGATCTAAAGCCTAGAAAAATTAAGACTTGGTAGAGATGCCAAAGAGTAAAAGAAAAGAAAATGTGATTTAGCGGGGTTCTCATTCAAGACTCACAGGAGGAACTAACCCGGGCCTGGTGGGAATCAATTACTCAAAGGCAATTGATTACTCAAGAAGTCCCTGGCAAGGCTGGTTTGATCGTTTTTTCCTCCATAGAAGAGAATAGTCTTTAAACTGGAAAGGAGGATGGTCTTAATTTATCCCTGGGGAAAATGAGTCCTGGGGAAATAGCATGACCCTGTGCCAAGATCAAGGGCAGCTCTACACCACTGCGTGCATCAGTATACTGGGACAACAGTAGAGATGCAGGCAGGTGGTTGTGGTTGCACCCAAATTATGTTCTGATTTTCACACAGGTGACTACTGATCCTTGTAGTTCCCTTTTCATGACAATATGTGGCAAACACCTAGAATGGATTTATGAACAGTTCTTAAACAGAAATAGAAAGGTTTATTGGTATCTATTAGTAATAGCAGCTTTGTGGTAAAATGGTGACATTTTAGGGCCACAAAGTACCTGAATTCTGTCTTCAGCCAATTTTCCTTGAGATCTCTTTGAAGGCAAATATGTTCACAGAGAACAGCACTGGCAAATAAAGTTTTTTTTTTTTTTAATGAAGCTGGGCCTTGAACTTCCTGCCCCATGTTAAGAAGTTGGGCTGAACTACACAGACCATTTTGCTTAGGTAGGAGGAAGAATAAGGCAAGAGGGTATTTTACCTTAGAAGAAGGCTTTAAAAAGCCTCAGTGAGGCATCGCAGTCCTTAGGAAGGTAGAGGTCTCCCTGCAGAACTCCCTCTGGGGGTTTGGAAGTTGATTCCAAAGGGGACCAGAACAAGCCCAAGAGAGAGGCTGTGACCCCCTGACACCCTCAGTTGTGGAAACCTGTTAAGAAAGAAACCATGTGCATAGGTACCATACCTGTCCATTTTTTCCTGTGTAACCACTCTTGATCTCACTGTTTTGATTCCTTTTAGCTATCTTATTCCTGAGATTCTGGCAATAAACACGGAATAAAAAAAGATGAGATTCCCCCCTCCCACACTCCCCTTTATCTGTGTGTTTGTTGGGGAATACAGAGGATTTTTTTTTTTTTAATTAGGGAATCTTATGTGAATTAAAGGATTTTTAAATTAAAAGTGCATTGTTTCTAGCTCACCCTTAGCTAGAACATAATAATACAAATGCTCAGCATTAGAAAAGCTAACTAGATATTTTGATGCCGTCTGCCTATTGTTTCAAGTGGAGGTGGTATTTATTGAGATGCTGACAAATTGAGACTATTTATAAAAAGTGTGATCTGTCATTTCATGCTATTTCTTTTCTTTCTTTCTTTCTTTTTTTTGCAGTTTTTGGCTGAGGCTGGGTTTGAACCCGCCACCTCCGGCATATGGGGCCGGCGCCCTACCTCTTTGAGCCACAGGTGCCCCCTGTGCTATTTCTTTTTTAAAGAATTAAGTTGACAAGCAGAAATTGCATGTATTTGTAGTGTACAGCATGATATTTTGGTATTTGTTACATTGTAGAATGGCTAATTCAAGCTGTTTAATTTACACACTGCCTTATATACTTATCCGAATGTTTTAGGAATAGTATGTTCATGCAGAAAAATTGACATGAGCCTGCTGAATTTTCAAATGTCATGAAAATCTGAGTATTGCTCACACCTCCTGGTAAGCTTTTGCCCCGTCTGTCATTTTCAGGTTGCCGATCTGAGCATGGGAGACCTGCTTTTGCACAGCACCGTGATATGGCTTAACCCACCAGCCTCCCTGGGGAAGTGGAAAAAGGAGCCAGAATTAGCCGCCTTTGGTATGTTTCAGAAGCGGGTTTTGCAGAGAGGGAAAAGCTAGCTTTTTTTTTTTTTTTTTTTTTTTAAAACAAGAACATTTCATTTCTAAGACACAATTTATTAAATAAAGTTAATTGCAGTTATCTAAACTGGTCTCCCTGCTATAGCCACCAACATCTCACAAATACTAAATGAAACCTTGCAGTTCAGTTGTACTGCATGGCCGCTCAGCTGCACAGGTAGGCTGTGCCCACGTCTATCCCAGATATAAACATACAGGCAGGGAAAGAATGTTTTTTTGCTGCTGCTGCTGCTGCTCTGAATTTTTAAAATAATGGGCTAATAATAAAGCAAAGAAAAATAAAGTGAAAAATCAAGAAAAAACGGCCTCTGTTTCTGAGACCCCAAGCCCTGTGTCTTTTATACACTTCCTGATTCTGTGCTGCTGTGTGCAAGATCAGGGTGGAGGATGATTCCCAGCTGAGCCGTTGTGGCAGCTCTGGGCTGCCTTGATCGTGGTGAGATACATCTCAGTCACATGGCTGCTAAATACTAGGGAAAGTAGAGATGTTGTGGATGATTTGTGTTTTAATAAACTAGCTCAGATGGATGCAGCTCCTGCAATTAGAGGTTTCATGTTATTACATTGTAATATGCGTATGCTTTTGGAGAGAGAAACTGAGTTTTAGTATACTGGGAATTGTGCATAATTCAGGAAATAAGGCTTGTTATGGTATAAATACTTCTTGGCATGTTGCAGTGTTATTTCTGAATATAAAACCATCAACACTTCAAGCTTTTGTTTTATGTTCTGTTTTTTCCTCGCCTCTACTTATCATGGGCCGTTACAAAATATATAGGAAATCTAGCATTTGCCATTCTCTTTATATTATTTTTCTCGGCATGTAGGGAAAGGGGGCTGCTACTGATTCTTGACTAAGCTCTTTTTATTCTTCCATCATGCAAATATGGCATTTTCTAATGGAACATCCTAGTGAGATCAAAATCATAGGGTTTAATACAAAGATTTATTGGACTTCTGCTTAGATCTGTATTCCTAAAATTTCCAGTGAGCCATTGGAGTTGTTGATGCCCTTGTATTAAAAATAACGAAAGAACACTGAATGAGTCAGACAGAGGAGTGTTCACACGGGGGAAGTTTTGGGTGGGGATGGATGTTTGGGGGGGCAGCTTTCTTTTTGGCATCACTCCTCGTTTTCTCATATTGTGATTTCCTCCTGGAGATGCCTGGGATCTCTCGGATGCTTCTTGGTGGCTCGTTTTTAGGGTCCAGGATGCTAAAGTAAGTGACCCAAACCAGCCTCCTGTTTCCTTTCTTTTCTTTTCTTTCTTTCTTTTTTTTTTTTTTTTTTGTAGAGACAGAGTCTCACTTTACCACCCTCAGTAGAGTGCCATGACGTCACATGGCTCACAGCAACCTCTAACTCTTGGGCTTAAGCAATTCTCTTGCCTCAGCCTCCCAAGCAGCTGGGACTACAGGCACCCGCCACAACGCCCGGCTATTTTTTTGTTGCAGTTTGGCTGGGGCTGGGTTTGAACCTGCCACCCTCGGCATGTGGGGCCGGTGCCCTACTCACTGAGCCACAGGCCCCCTGTTTCTGATGGATCAATCACAGAGTATCTAAAAGTTCGACATTTGGATTTTTCACGGTTTGCCCCCTGAATTTTGTGGAGTTACTGTAGTTAGAAATGAGCAGATTTAGAAAAAGAAAATAATTTAAGTAGGAGACAGTAGGGGTGGGCAAAGTCTTTTCTGTTAAGAGGCTTTGGGACCAAGAGGCCACTTGCTTTGCCAGTGTAGCCAAAAGTAGCTGAGGACAATATGGAAACAAATGAGGTGGTGGCATTGGCAAGTGGTGGGCGGTCCTGGGTTTGGACTGAGAGTCCTATTTTGTCAACTTGTTAATGTTTCAAGAAAAGGCCAGTTTTGAAGTTTGGAGTTTTAAGTGCCATCTGCTTCACAGGCTCAGATAAGATAGCAGACTCTGGTACTCTGCGTCCAGCCTCGAGGTTGTCTACGAGAGGGAAGTGTGGGGAGCCCAGCATACCTGTCCTGGTTGTAAATGGAAGCTGTGTCCCCAGCCCCAGGACTCCACATGGACAGCAAACTCAGTAGGGGCTGTGGTTCACAAGAACACCTGCTGACGGCTGTGTGATGTGAGACAAGCTTATATTGTAATTCAGAATCCTCTCCAGAATAATAAAAGAAAGGAAGGAGAAATCAGGATTATGAATAAAGGCTGGCTGCAGTCACCATAATGAGCTTGTCTGAGGATTCCCAGTCTTTACAGGTGACAGGCTTGAGGGTTTGAGTGTGATTTTCAGTAGCAAGACATACCTCGTAGAAATGCACTGACATAGGGCTAATGACCCTCAATCAGGCAGCTTTGGGGTTAAACCCCAGTTGTCTTTTTGTGTCAGTTTAAACCTCTAACCTCAGGAAATATTGTGGCTTTCTCCCAAAGCTGAAGTTGACTTGCTGGCAAAAAAGCATCTTGATATTTTGCTCCCAGAGTGGCTCGTGTGTACTGAATGTTGATTATCACCACCTTAAAAAAAAAGAAAAAAGAAACAGAAGTAGCTTATCTGGGCTTCTGCCTTGAAGGATATTAGACACTCACCTTTTGGGGCACAGAAAGAATGCTTTAGGCTGGGAAGGGCAGCCAAGACTTTTGGAGATCCAGGCTGTGTCTGAAGGACTGCAGTCAGTTGAGTGAGAATAGCCCCGAGGTCTGGAGAAAGCTTAAGGAGGGGCTAAGGGTTACTCTCTGGCTCTACTGTTGTGATCCTTGGTGATTAAGATGAGGGAATCTGTGGCAAGTCCATTAGCCTTGGAGCCATGCAGCACACCCTGGGGCTTTGGTCCCAGTGACTTGGTGGGTCTTCTGACATTTGGGTTGATGGATTTCCTCTCCTGAGGTACAGCTCTCTCTCTCTCTCTCTCTCTCTTTTTATGTTGGACCTCACATTTTATTTTCTGTCTTATTTTTTTTTTATTATTAAAGAAAATTACATTAATGCAATCATGGGGTACAATGTGCTGGTTTTATATACAATTTGAAATGTTTTCATTGAAGCCTTCACAGCATTTTCTTAGTTATTGTGCCAAGACATTTATATTCTACACCTAGTAAATTTCACATGTACCCTTGTAAGATGCACCGTAGGTGTGGTCCCACCAATTGCTCTCCCTCCACCCATCCTGCCCCTTCCCCACCCCTCCCTCTCTCCTTGCCCCTTCTTCTTGGGCTATAATTGGGTTATAGCTTTCATAAAAAAGCAATAAATTGGTTTCAGAGTAAGACTAAGTACATTGGATACTTTTTCTTCCATTCTTGAGGAACAGCTCTCTCTTTAAGGGGACCTCGCTATCCTGGCCTCTGTGATTCCTGATGAGAATAAAGGGTCTTCACAGATTGCTGGTGCTCAGCTGCTGCCCAGAGATGGCACGGCCCCCTCAGGGCAGGGAGCACCTCTGGAAGGGAACCTTCCAGTCTATCCTTGGGGAATCTTGAGACTCAGATGTGTTAAGGTGTGAAGAACTAGGGGCGTCTAGACCCAGTGACCAGTCAGGTTCTTTGCATCTCAAGGCTTATTTTTCTGCGGTGGAGATTAGGATGACCCTGCACAGAGAGAAATCTGGCCTGTCCTAAGTAAGAAAGAAAATGAACCAGATACTTTGGGTTAGTCTCCAGAGGGCCTGCACACCTGGTGATCCATCCTGAGAATTCTCTGAATGTTCATTCTCATTGTAATTCTGTGTTTGGTAGGACAGGCTGTGTCTCCTCCAGGAGTTACATGACCAGGCTATTTCTTGGTGTCAGGGTTTGAAGTGATCGGCTGATTGTCTTAGGATGTTCAGCTGCTAGAACAAAATGATATAAACTGAGTGGCTTACAAACAACAGAAATAAGGGCACTAATCTCATTTGCGAGGGCAGAGTTCTTATGGCCTAATCACCTCTCAGAGGCCCTACCTCCTAAAAAATGCCACATCAGTGATTAGTTTCAACATGTGAATTTTGGGGATGCACAAACATTTCCAGGAGTGTCCAATCTTTTTTTCTTTTCTGCCACAAATTGGAAGAATAAGAGTTGCTTTGGGCTCTGCATTAAATACACAAATACTAAGGAAAGTTCATGATCAACAGTAATAAAATGTTCATGCATTCCAATAGTACAGATAAGCAAAACAATCCTCAAATAGTCAGTATATGGCCCACAAGCTGCAAGTTAGATATCCCTGAAGCAGAGACCCTGACACAAAGAACCAAAACAGGCTGGATGCTGAATCTACCCTTCTATTCCTTCTGGGGTCTGACTCTAACCCCCACCCCCACCCCAGGAATCAGAATCATTGCATGTCAGACATGCTTGGCATTGCTTAAGGAATTCTCTGGAAGATTGTACATCACTCCCTGTATCTCCCCACCCCTTGAACTAATATAAGAATAAAACCTCATATTTACTGCTCCTAAAGAGCTTATTCCGATTCAGCCTATTTGGAAGAAGTAGGATTTGCATTCTACCTCATAACTAATTTTTGTTTCTTTAGGTCAAAAAGATGAATTATATTTCCTGAATCAGAACACCATATATGTATGTGTGCACGTGTGTGCAATATTGGCTTAATTTACATGGATGTAAATCACATTTAGCAATTGTATTATTATAAAAGATGTTTATATTACTTTTTTTTTTTTTTTTTTTTTGCTGTTTTTGGCCGGGGCTAGGTTTGAACCCGCCACCTCCAGCATATGGGTCCAGTGCCCTACCCCTTTGAGACACAGGCACCACCCTACTATTTTTATTTTTTTAATTTTTATTTATTTTTTTTAGATAGAGTCTTAGTTGGTTGCCCTGAGAGAGTGCCATAGTGTTATCATAGCTCACAGCAACCTCCAACTCCTGGTCTTAAGTGATCCCCCTGCCTCAATTATTCTATTTTGAGTAGAGACAGGGTATTAGTCTTGCTCAGGATGGTCTCAAACTCTTGAGCTCAAATGATCTTCCTACGTCGGCCTTCCAGAGTGCTAGGATTATAGGTGTGAACCACTTCTCCTGGCCAAGACATTTTATTATTCTTCCAGCTGCTGAATGATTGCACTTTTGTTGAATATGTGTCAGCTAAAGTTTTAACCTTGATATGATATCATAGCTAAAGTACTATATTTTACTCAAATATTTTGGGGAGGTCATTTTTATTTATTTTTAAATAAATGTTTAAAATAAATCCATGTTTATTTTTAATGTGGAGATTTTCGTCTCTATAGGCTTGTGATTTTCACAGATGTGATGAGTGAACGTAAGGTGGGTGGGCATTAGTTAACTGGGATCTCTCAGTCCTTTTCATCACTATGGTGTTTATTACCACAAGTTAACGATGCTAAGAGGAAACCCCACATATTTTGCACCATAACTATTTTTATTTCTTTTTTTCTAGTCTTCAAAACTGCTGTGGTTCTTGTGTATAAAGATGGTTCCAAACAGAAGAAGAAACTTGTAAGACTTCTTATTTCATCCCATCATTTGAAAGTACCTCTTTCTGTCCACTTCTCAGTCATTTCTGCTTAATTTGACAGAAATTTGACATCCCGTTGTCAGTGGGAGCCTTTTTATGATTTATTTTGTTTATGTGCTACTAAAGACTCTTGAGGACCTCGCCCATCCTGCCTGCCTTCAGGCAGGCTCAGGGTTGGAGCATGAAAATGAATTACCTATTGAGCCTGCCATGACCCAGAACCTTCCTGACACTATTTTTTTTTCCCCCTTTCTCTGTTGCCACTGATCCCCTTTCTCCCCTTTCCTGTGCCTTTCTCTTACTTGCATTTGATCAGCAAGCTCATTTGCAAACTGGCAGTATGTTTATCAAGCATCTCACTGCCTGATGGATGAACAAAGAAACACGGGGAGGAGGTTTCTTTGGACAAGCCCTGAAGTTAGTGACGGACGGCTGTCGCTGGTTTAGAAAATATAGGGCACTTGTCCAGAGTGGATTAGATTGTTCTTAATGCAGCTGGTTCCTTCCTTTCTACAGGTAGGATCTCATAGGCTTTCAATTTACGAGGACTGGGACCCCTTCCGATTTCGGCATATGATCCCTACTGAGGCTCTGCAGGTTCGAGCTTTGGCTACTGCAGGTAAACTTTGAACCATGCCAGCTTCATATTTCTGATGTTTCTGTGAATTATTTGATTGTATTCACACTTTTGGTCTAACCATCCTATCATTTTTTTCTATGATTAACATTCCTTTTCCTCAGTCTCCCATCACCTCTTATTTACCCAGCCATTTATTAGAGAATGAATGGGCTGAGTGAATGTATGAACTGAATGATTTGGATGGGTAAGATCTTTCAAATCATTCTCCTATATATATAAATAACATCACAATGACTAATATCTGTGAAGCAATGAGCCTTGTGCTTCTGGAAAGAATCCTTGAGACCTGTGAGCTGACAAAGCCCATGTAAATCACTCACTTGCCTTTACAACCACAAGACCCAAAAAGACCACCAAAAGCATGAAGAAAGCCATTGAGCATTCTTTTTCCCCTCAAAATATTACAAATGTTTATCTATGGTATTAGTGTGAAGACTTTTGAAATGTCAGTTCTTTTCCTGTGATCCAAAGAGGTCAAAGTGAATTGTTGGGAGTAGTGAATATACTTGATAATAGAAGATGATGCTTTAAGCACCTGAGAAGAGATGTGAACTTCAATAGAATATTGACTAAGAAAAGCAATATTTCTGTGCTTCAGAGGCTACCCCATCCTGGGCTTAATTTGAAACTTAATTCTAGAGAGGAGAAGTCAGCAATGGCTTTTCCAAGTGCACCCTGGAAAAAGCATTTGGGATGTCTAATGGACACTCTTTGGCCACAGCTATTTCCTGTCCTACTTGGACAGCAGGTGCAGCTTTTCGGTGGTGGCAGTGGACACCTCCAGGTGCACAACGAATGTATGTTTCCGTTTTATGTTTTCAGCATCTGACGTGGACATTAAATTCCTACTGTCTGACTAGTGTTGTTTAGCCTCTCATTTTCACCTGTGGTCACCACTGTGAGCAAAAAAAAACCTGGATCTGAGCCTCTTAAAACCAACTCACGCTAGTCTGATGTCATGGGGAGAAATCTTTGGTAAACGTCCAATTATTCTCTGAAACTAGATGTATCTTCCTTCACAGTGCGGTAGGAAAACTCACATGCAAAAGGCATGTAGGACAAATACATTGAAGTTATTATTTCCTTAGAAGTTTTCTCTTAAGCTTCTAACACAGTGATTTGCTCCAATGCCTCCAACTTATGATTTGCAAAATTGATTTACATGTGAATTTCCAGGAACCTATCAATGGTGGGCCGACAACCGCTGCAGTAGCATTTTGAGGTTTGAACACACAATGGTATTGTCGTCTTACTTTAGGACTTTAGATTATGAATTATCCTGTTCCCTTGTGCTAGGTTTATAAATGGGAAAGCTTATTTCTATAGCAAACTACAGACGGGCTTCTTAGCCAAGAATTTTTCCTTCATTGAGCACTAAACACATAAAGATTTGAAATTTTGAAAACAAAGCCATCTTTGTGATGGGACATCACAAAGGTGGGTGGGCATTAGTTAACTTTGAGGGAAAGTTGTCTCCCTCAACTTTCCATTCAGATGAAGTTTAAAATCATCAAGATAAGAGCTTATTTTAATTGAGTTGCTAAGACTGGTCAAACTGTCTCTCATTATGAAATAGACTCCAGGAGATTTGAGAATCAGAATGTGGAATGCTTAGATTTTTATCTTAGTTCGGGAAATTTTATAGGACTTTTTGCAAGTGGATTCCGGTTGGGGTTAATCATGTAGCCACTGAGCGTCTGTGACTAGAGTTCTAAACCGCGGGATAAGAATGAGACCTCATGGAGTGCACCTTTAATGTCTGCAGTGAATTATTCTTTTCACAAGTACTTTATTCATGACTTAAAAAGTACTAGGGTGTTGTAGGCATTACAGAGCTTAGAAATTAATGTATAGCTATTCCTCACTTTCTTGGCATGCCATTTTGGCTTCACGCAGAGTGGGTGGGGGAAAGAGGAAGTCCACTCGCTCTATCAGGCCTGGTCACCTGGGTTGGGGGGCTCTCCGACAGAGAACAGGGGTGTGTCTCATTGTATCACTGGCCTGATGAGGTGTGCATTGGAGTCTTGGGCTCTATGTAGTCCAACTGTTGCCAAAACAACTAATCACTTCATTAAAATCCAGTAGTGAGTGAAATAGGCTGCACAGCTGAAAGGGTGTTTCTTTACCATATAATCAACTAAGTGACCTTTTAGACTCATCTAGAAGATTTTAGCAACTAGAAATTTCCCAGGTGTTCTTTTCTTAGCACCCATTAAGCTTTCAGTCACTTTATCTCTCTGCATCCTGGGATAGCAGTCCAGTATCTTTGGTCCTGTGTGGCTCTGCACTATTTAACCTTTATCAAAGCGGTAAAATGCATTTGTAAACATGTAAATAGATCCATTTGAAATGTATCTGGGTTCATTCTTGTTTTGATTTACCTAGATGCAGAGGCAAATGCCGTGTGTGAAATTGTCCATGTAAAATCGGAGTCTGAAGGGAGGCCGGAGAGGGTCTTCCACCTGTGCTGCAGGTGAGCTGGGCCCATGCCGTGAATCCATCCAGCCCAGGACTGTCCTCCACCCCCTCTGTCCTCTGTGGACGAGCCTGTGCTTCCCTAGACACTGTGTGCTTTTTCTTGTACATTTGCAAGGGCTTTCTCTCCACATCTACCTTCTGCATTTTGAAACGAGGTGGTTGTCTAATAACACTGCGTTTTGCTGTTTGGGTGCATTTTTCGTGCTGTAACATCTCCAAGATGCAGCAGATGGGGGTGGCCCTGTATGAAGGTATTAACAGGATTCTTGATCATTTCTTGAAATGATCAAGAAATGATTAGGCCTGCGTTGGTCACCTACGGCCCTTCAGTGGAAGCTGAGCTTATAATGTGGGCTTTTACTTATTTCTTCCTGTTTTTCTTCTACCCCATTTTCTTCTCCCCTCCTTTTTCTCTTCTGTGAGAATTTGAGGTCTTCTCCCATATGCACTCAATTCTTTATCCCCCCCCCCCCATAAACATCAAGACGGGTGGCTCCAATATTTGGCTTCTTGATATATTTGGATTTAAATATGACTCCTAGTTACTCATGCATTTATCTAACCATAGACACACAGTAATTTACCTGACAATTACCCAGTATCTTACACAGTAAGTGGTAGTATGCTATGGTTTGCTCACAAAAAACCCCAAAACAATAGAATCAATATGATTATTAGTGATATTTTATAATATCACTATGTAGTGATATTTTTATAAAATATTTTATAATATCTCTAGGATAGAATCACAATATAGAATAGAATCAATAGTATTATGACAATTAATGACATTTTATAATGCCATTGCTAGTGTGGTAAGAAGGTGCATTTACCAAGTATGAACTATGCTGAGTGCCTCACATTCATTATTGAATTTAGTCAAACCAAGGTACTGTTGTTACTCCATCTTACAGATGGTGAGGCAAGGCTCATGCCTGTAATCCTAGCACTCTGGGAGGTCGAGGCAGGTGGATTGCTTAAGCTCGGGAGTTTGAGACCAGCCTGAGCGAGAGCAAGACTCTGTCTCTAAAAATAGCCGGGTGCTGTTGTGGATACCTGTAGTCCCAGCTACTCGAGAGGCTGAGACAAGAGAATCACTTGAGCCCAAGAGTTTGAGATGATTATGAACTGTGCCGCCACGGGTACTCTACAAAGGGCGACAAAGTGAGACTCTGTCTCAATAAACAAACAAATAATGGGTCCACACTCTGGTGGATTTAAGTTCAAAACCTAGGCCCTGTCTTGCCACGTCACCTTTCTGTGTTGGGTGATGGTGGTCAACAGAGTCGGATTCCCTGACAGCTGTCAGGACTAGAAGTGAAATGTTCTAAATAATCCACATGTGTTTTGAGCCCCATCTTTGCCGTCTATTTAGGCTAACCCAGAGTTCATGGGGGTCAATGAGCCTGCTTCTAGAGATGCCGTATTTATTGTTGACGATGCATGCCAAGTGAAACTTAGCTGGGAACAAGTATTGAGAGCAAAACAAGAAAAAATAGCTCTTACCTAGGAAACGCTTTTCTACCAAGGGAATCAGGATGCGGAAGGATTTTGTAGTTCTTAACAATATAGCCTTAATATTTATTTACACATTGTGACATGTCATAGGAAGAGTTGATATTTAACACGAGGGAGGCTGATGCTAGAAGCAGCTAAGGATGTTGGTGTATCAGTCTTTGGGTGCTCTGCAGAGGCGTAAGAATCTTAGGGTTCATTTGTCCTCCAAACCTTTTAGAATGTAAAGCTCTGCGTTAAGTGCCAAGAGCAGAATCTGGCTACTTGGTACAAAATCCCACTGTCCACCCATTGCTGTTAACCAGCTGCTCCGGCTTCCATGGGCTGCAGGAGATGAATCACAAAGTGGGGAGGGAAAGGGGTTGCAGTCTGCTTTTTATCCCCAGCTGTGAAAACCTCTGTCTGTAACCCTCAGCCCTCCAGGCTGCACCTGGTAACCTCTGACGTTCTCTCATGTCTTGAACATGGTTTCCCTAACTTGTGCCAATCTTTTCCTAGCTCCCCAGAGAGCCGGAAGGATTTCCTGAAGGCCATGCATTCCATCCTGCGGGACAAGCACAGAAGACAGCTCCTCAAAACCGAGAGCCTTCCCTCATCCCAGCAATATGTCCCTTTTGGAGGAAAAAGATTATGTGCACTGAAGGGGGCCAGGCCGGCCATGAGCAGGGCAGGTACTGTGGGGATTCAGACCTTCAAGATCCCCGTCACCCCAGCTCCGCTGTAGAAACCCAGCAAGCTGACCTCCTTGTTGAGTGGGAGTTGGGTGTGGCCCCATGGGGCTGAAGTAGGAAACTGGTTCTTCCCTGGTGTGAGGTTCCTGGCCCTTGGCTCCTTCCCGGTGGCTCCCTGGGGATCACCCTGTGTCTCCTCCTCTTGCCCTCCCTTCAGGCTCTCCTCCCTGCCCTCCTCCTTTTGGCTGGTGAGCTCCTCTCTCATTTGCCGAGCCAGAGAGTAGACACATCCTCTTTCTGAGGAACTGTCTCACCCTGCTTGCGGAATGAGAGTCGCGCTGCTTTGCATGACAGCCAGCTTCGTCTAGCAGAAAGCCACGTGTCATGTCTCAGCAAGGTCATAGCCCACCATTTCGAGAACGTGGTGGCCTCATAATCTGGCAGCGCAGCAATGCCTATTCTCAGTCGTAAGCAGTCCAGGTTTAGTAGACCAGATGACACATGCCATTTTTACCCTCGCCTTGTGCCTGCAAATTTATTTTTAGTGTCAATGTTAATTTGGGGAAGTCTTGAGGTGTTACTGGAAAGGAGGAATCTAGAGATTAAATGGTTTCAGAATAGTGTTATGGGACGTAATCTATCACTTTGGAGCAGGGAGGAAGAAAAATCAGTATTACCACCTGTAAATGGCAGTAAAATATAGCTAGGATGATATTTCACAACACTTAGGTACTTAATGGCATCACAATATTGACATTTTTATTACTCCTTTCTTAAGAAGCAGCCTGGAATTTTGCAGGGAAGAGTCTATGAAAAGAGGCTTCCTTTGCATTTGCCAAAAAGGTTTCTGACCATTTTCCCCCTTTACCTTACACCTGTTCTCAATTGTGTTGAGGAGACGCTGATAGAACTGTGATCAGTTGAAGGTTTTCATAGACATAACCTACCTAGCTTGACATTGGATATCATATTCTTTAAGCACCTTAAGTTTAACTAACATGAGGGAGTAGTCATCATAAATCTATTCTCCAGTCAGTTGACGTGTGCTTGTTAAAACCTAGTGCAATGAACACCCAGCGCTCTGTTGGGTTTTCCAAAGTATCCTGAGAGTCGTGCACACCTCCTTTTCCAGTTTTTCACAAGGTCCCCACGTAAGAACTATTTATTGATCTTTTATAGCTCACTATAGAGAATTTTATGTTGGAATTCCCTTGCCTCTCTTGCTTGCCAGAGAATGTTTAATATGACTTAGGAATAAGTGTCTGCACCTCAGGGAACCCACCTGTCATTAGCCAAATTTCCATTGTTAGTCGATAAACCTAAATTCAGATTTGCATATAAGTTGAAATGAAGCACATTTAGTCTGAAGTTTTCCTGATGAGATCCATTTGGCAAGAAAACAAAACCAACCCACAATTTAACTTACACCATTATGAATACCAGGAGAAAACCTTGATGTCATAGCCTGTTGGAGTTGACGGACTGAAAGATTTTTCTGCCTGATGGCCCATTTTTGGCTGACTCTTCATGTTAGAGGATTTAAGAATGTTGCTTGAGTGAGTCAGCACAGCGCTAGGTGGTCAGTCTTAACAATGAATGATAGCAATACTCAAAAGATTGTGTCCCTACCTAAAAGATGGGGAGGGCCCCAATACTGATAGTGGTGTTATCAAGGATGCTCAGGATAACTACTCACGCTTCACCCTGCATTGCCATGAGCACCCATGTAGTTTATTTCTCCCTCTGTTCTGTTTGCCTAGGGTACTAAAGCCAAATATCCTACCTCCACACTTAGTCAAAAAGTAGTGCACATCTGCCAATAACCCAATTACAAAAATTTTCATTTTATTCTACTGTTTTCTTATGGAAATTTCCAGACTTAAGGAAAAACTAAAAGAATTCATCCCTATCATCCACAGTCTATAATTGATATTTGTCTATATTTTCATTACCACACATCTTTCCGTCTTTCATCCATTAATTCATTTTTGACATATTTCAAAGAAATAGACATTAGGACTTCAGCGTGCAAATCATCAGCAAATACTTTCCATAGTTTTGAATTGGGGATAGTTCTACTATTGTGATTGGACCGAGCCAGCCTCCACTTTGGTGGTATGGAGGTAAAATTAAACAGGATTTTTTGCTTCTTTTCAATGGTGTAGAAGTAGGTTTTCTGTTTTTGTTTTCTTTTCTCTTTCTCCCTTCCTTCCTTCTTTTTTCTTTCTCTCTTCTTTCTTCCTTAACTTTCCTTTTTCTCTTTATTTCCTTTTCTCTTTTTATTTTTTCTGATTTGACCGGAAATGGTCTTCATTCTCCACCTGGACCCATAGTGGCGTCCATTTGTTCCATGGCCTGGGGTAGTGGAACTCTTGGGATGCTGGTGGACACACTGGGGTCTGAGGATGGCTGGAACGGGAGCCAGTGTAGGCCACAGTTGAGCTCCCCTGCGTCTCTGCAGTGGAAGTCAAGGCTGCATTTGGCAGTAATTGAGAATAGGCATCTTCTAGCAGTGCTGAAGCAATTTAATGGATTTAGGGCTCAGGTTTCAGGAAAACAGCTCCCTGGTGGGGTGGCGTTTAGGTTCTTCCCCTGCCCTGGAAGGCACTGTTGCGTCTCACCCTTTCGTGTCTAACGCAGCAACTACTCCAGGGAGACGCTGCAGCCCTCCCGTGTGAGCAGTCTCTGTGTGTATGTGTGGGGTCGTTTGCTCGAGTGGCGTCTTTTGTTTGCTTGTTTTTGATAATTCTGGCTTTCTAGAGGAGAGTAGGTGAGAGAATGATTTGTTTTTCTTAACTTGTATTTTGCTGCTCTTCACTGTAGCCTTTTGCTGATCACCTGCTGGGCACCGTCTGTCGTCTTTCTCATTCTGCTCAGGCACTCCTGTGTTGTGGAAGAATGAGGAACACACAGATGTAGTTAGAAGGCACCAAGGTGCACACTTGCTTAGTCTGTATGGGACAATGTCAGGAAGAGAACAGGGAGGTGACGGGAGACTCTCTGAAAGCCAGTCTTCCCTGGAGGCTCTCTAAGAAGGACGTGGTACCCTTAATCTAACTGCAGATCCTGAGGAGACGTTCCATTCCACTTTCCAGAAAGCAACATAACTTAGACCAGAGCTACTGCCTCCTGATGCATTGCTTTGGTTTCTACAGAGACACCAGAACTGTGCACCCACTTCATTCTTCCTAAAGACCTACCTATTCTGGCTAAATGACCTGGGCCAGCCCTGGGGGATCTCCATAGCACTGTGCTGTGGGACATGGTCAGGACTGAGGACACTAACTTGACTCCTAACCCTCAGATCAGTGGTCTGACTGAGAGCAACAGCGTCTGGATTGACTTGTCTCAGGTGTACGGGCTAGAGTAGGGATTATTTCAGAGGGAATTGTGTTTCCTTTTCCTCACAACCTACAACCCTTTCCCACATGCCCCGGCTCTCCCTTGCCCTTTGGTCAGTTGCTATGACATCCTCCAGGTCCAGACATCTGGATAAGGTAAACTCCCCAGGATGGATGGATGACACGTAGAGGAAGTTACACCCCAGTGACATCAAGGCCCCAAATGCATACCATTTCAGGGTTTTAACTTTTCTCCTTTCCTTTGCTTTCTGGATTTTCATCTCACATAAAGCATGTGGGGGTTTTATTTTTATATTTTTGTGTGTGTGTGCAGTGTCTGCCCCAAGCAAGTCCCTTGGGAGGAGGAGGCGGCGGCTGGCTCGGAACAGGTTTACCATTGATTCTGACGCCGTCTCCGCAAGCAGCCCGGAGAAGGAGTCCCAGGAGCCTCCAGGTGGCGGGGACACTGACCGATGGGTAGAAGAGCAGTTTGATCTTGCTCAGTATGAGGAGCAAGACGACATCAAGGAGACAGACATCCTTAGTGACGATGATGAGTTCTGTGAGTCCGTGAAGGGCACCTCTGTGGACTCAGACCTGCAGGAGCGGCTTCAGGCCGCCTCCATCAGTCAGCGAGAAAGAGGCCGGAAAACTCTGGACACTCATGCCTCCCGCATGACCCAGCTCAAAAAGCAGGCTGCCTTGTCGGGAGGCCTCGGTGGAGGTGTGGAGAGCGCGAGCGAGGAGGTCATCTGGGTTAGGCGCGAAGACTTTGCCCCCACCAGGAAACTGAACACTGAGATCTGACTGTGTCACTTGCCCCTTAGAGAATGTGTGTAGATACTCTCCGCCCGCCCTCCCGTGCCGTCGACAAGAATGTCCCCTTAGGTTGCACTCTTGCACACATGTTTTGGCAGCTGACTTGGTTCTGAAGCCATGTAGCCACCCACCATCATCATTTTTAACAGCAGCATCAGAAAGAATTGCTCACGATCCCAGATAAGCTCAAGTCCTGTCTTCTGTATATTACGAAGGGCTTTAACTTATTCTCAATCAGGGTCTGAAGAATTAAAAGAAAGAAAAATTCTAAAGCACTGGAAAACAAATCATCCCCAGGAGTTTTAAGTACCACACAACAGATTAATTCAAGGGGTAGATAGCGCACACACAAGCAATGATGACGATCGTTCTGTCTGAAATCACTCTCCTAGCTGGGGAAACCATTTTCAAATACAAAAATCTGTACAGCTTGCAGTGTTCTTACCGTCCTTTTCCTCTTCCATGTCTGAGAATATCTGTGTATTTTAAGGATGTGTGAGGAGAGGGTGGCGATTCATGTTTTGATGAGCCTTTTTTTTTCTTTTTTCTTGTTTTGGTCTATAGCTGGTCTTACTCTGTGTCAGTGTTCGGAAGCTCTAGTTTTGCAGAGAATTATAAAGATGCCAAACTCTTTGAAAAGAGATCCAAATTTATCACATGAGAGAAAAAATTAAAAAAAAAAAAACACTATTTTTTGTATTTTTCCTGAGATGCAGGGGCACAAATAGAGGAGAATTTTACAGTGTTAGTGTAACCCTGAGTCTAAAAAAAATAAAATAAAAAATGAGAATATAACCTTTTAGAGAGTGAGGCATGGTAGTTTTATATTTATATTTGAAAGGCCAACAAGCTCATGCTAAGGATAAAGAATTTTTCCAAGAAGCAGATTTTTTTGTTTTAAATGTTTGAATCTATATTTGAGATGGGAGTTTGGTTGGATTAAACATGACACCCAAGTGAGTGGTTTGTGTGTCTGTTGCACATGGTGGGGGAGGGGAGCCTCCTCATGGGGTTGCCATGGTGATCATGGGTTTTTTTTCCATCAAAATTGCATCTTCATCCATAGACAACCTACCCCCTTCCCTGAAGGTCCATAACCAAACCTCTTCCAAAACATCTCTTGTGTATTAATACTTCCTTCATGCCAACAAAACAGGGTAAACATACTTAAAACCTAACGGTCTAAACAGATATCCAAATAAGAAGAAAAACAAGTTATAGCACTTTCAATTTTTTTTTAAAAGGTTTATAGCTTTTTCTTTTCCCATTTCTCAATGTCCACTTCCTAACAAGGGTTTAAATAATATAAAAACTTTCTTTTTGGGGAAAATATCTATTTGGTGTTTGACACATCAGTAGGTACTTTAAAGACCTGAATTTTATAGTAGCTTTAGGAATTATATTTTATAAAAATCAGTTATGACTTTATATTTCCAGACAATAGAGAGTTCAGAACATCACGCTCTGTGCCCTGCTTGCTTAACCTGCTTCCTCACCCTAAATCCCCCCCTCTTCGGGTTTTCAGGGCTTTGAGCTTGATCTTTTGAAAGTTTTATTCTATTAAATTTTTGCTATATCTTCTGGTTTTCTTAAAAAGCTTTAGAATGGTTTCTATACCCTTTGTATCCCTGCATTGTTCCATATCATCTCCGGTTCGACTGTGTCTGAATGGAAAACAGCAGCAGAACAGTCGCATTTCCTAGTCACCGTGCAACGCGTCCATCTGAAAATACTTGGAAGTCTGGTGCTTGGAGAGGTGCCATTGTCTCTTGTACATAATAAGGTCATGACGTGTCTATGTCCAAAGTTCTTATATATTTCTTTTATAAGCTGAAAGAAGGTCTATTTTTATGTTTTTAGGTCTATGAATGGAACGTTGTAAATGCCTGTCAAACAATAAAAATAATGAAACGTGTCTGGACGGTCCTATGCCTTTTTGGATGGGAGGTTGAGAATGAACTGTTGATAGGATGTTGTCCACAGGAGAAAATACCTGAGCACGAATGTCTGGTGTTAAAGTAACTATTGTGATCATCAGAGGAGAGGTGTCTTGGTAGAACTTGAAGTTTTAATCAAGAAAAAGAAAAGCATTACTAAAGTTGTTCAGCATCTTGGTCTAAAGATTTGGAAACTAGGAAATACCGCAAATACACACCAGTTACCCATACTGGGCACTGTTTTTTTTCCAGTCTTCTGCCCATCCAGGTGGGAGCAGGATGAGGGGTTTTTGCAGAGCTCAGACTGGTGAGCGAGTGCGAATCGCTCCACGTTGTGTCGGGGGTGGGGGGGTTGCTACCTGGGTCTTCACAAAATCGCTATAAAAGGTAAGGTAAACACATACGGTCTTGGGTGCCTTTCTCTTCCTGTCAGATGAGAACTTTAGAAGCTTCACACAGTCAGGGATTAGAGTTATCCCATCCATACCTGCCCTCCAGCTAAATAGATTTTCTGCTTCCTGTCACTGAAAGAGTCCTCCCCTTACCCAGCAGGTGAGCCTTGCTGTGTAGCTCCTGGCTCCTGCAGCAGTGGCGGGAAACCAGCAGCATCAGTGTTGCAATGTGGAAACATGGGCCCCACCCAGACGCACTTAGCTAGAGCCATGTTTTTTTGTTTTGTTTTGAGACAGGGTCTCGCTCTGTTACCCTGTCTAGAGTGCAGTGTCACTATCATAGTAACTTCAAACTCCTGGGCTCTACTGTTCTTCCTGCCTTAGCTAAGTTTTTATTTTTGTAGAGATGAGTCTCGTTGTCCACGTTGGCCTCGAACTTCTGGCTTCAAACAATCTTCCCACCTCAGCCTTCCAAAGTGTTGGGACTAAAGGTGTGAGCCACTGTGCCCAGCCAGACCCTCTATTTTGACAAGATCCCCAGATTCGCACGTGTGCTCATGTTTGAGACATGTTAGGTGGCCTAACGATGTGGAGCATGTATCTTTCTATTTTAAATATATTCAGGCTTCACTGCAACTGTATAGTCACTTTCTGTACCTAGTGCATCCTCTTTGGGGGATGACTGAAGCCAACTTTAACTCTTACTCCATGAAATTATTCCAGCAGTTTGCACTCTGGCGTAAGTGAGATTTAGTGGTGTGAGCTGCTTTCCTGTCCAATAGCTGAGCCTGTCTGTGTAGGGGAAATGAGTGCTGCAAGTCAGGTGGAGAGGAATAATCATCAGCCTTTTCTCCACTAATTTAATTCCTTTTTCAGACTCATAGTAAGGCTGGCAGAAAACACTCTCCATATAGCTCTCCCTTTCTGTTGGTCAGAGTTTGGGGGAATTTAGGGCAGGGCCCTTCTCCCCCAGTCTTGGAGTCCATCTGTCCACAAGGTTACTGTGAGCATGACCAGGGTCTGAGGTTTCCGTACTCAGGCACCTCCGCAGTGTAGTCTCTGGTGTTTTGTCTCCTCTCTGGGGTGTTGCCTGGATGCCTTGCCCACCTTCTGGTGCCATCCATTCCTCAGCGATCTCCTGCCTGGATCCCTGGACAATGGCTATTGCCCTTTCTGTATGGAGTGGTTATGGGGAGCAGGACGGAGAAGCAGTGGAGGGAAACCCCATTCTTGTTTCTTACAGACTTTTTGTTGATACCCAAGATTTACAGGTAATTTCTGCTTTTTTGGCACAAACCTCTTCTGGGATAGGGAATTCATGTGACAATTTCCTACTTAGGGAGTTAATCAGCAGATCAGAGGGAGAGAGATAAATAGATAAGTAAATACCAATCTTCAGCCACCGATCTAGAGGATGTGTGAGATCAGGAATTGCATCACATTCCCTACAAGCTTCTCTAAGTCAATGCTGGAAGACAGCCAAAGGAGCATTCGAAACACACGCCTTTTATGTGCTGGGTCTCTGTAAACACATGGAGTATGGAGGCTGTTGGTAAGTAACTATCTTCTGTTGGCCAAAGTGGTGGTGGGAACCTTCCCAAAATGCATCCTTGGGATCACTGTTTGCACTATTCTCTATTACGCACCTTGCCGCCCCACCCTCATGTACCGATAGACTGCATCCCATGCAAAACCTGTTCCTCTGTAGTGGAGTATTCTGGGCTCTTCCTGCCTCTACAGCATGAAGCAACTTTTAGCCTATGAATTACACGGTTTCTGTATAAGTCAGTGTCTGCATCACCGAGCCCAGCACCTCCACTGTGTTTCTGAGTATAATGTGAAAAACACACAAGTCCTCAGTCACTGCTGTCAAACAGTTGATTCTTACTGTGGGCTGGTGATTTCAAAATTGTGGGCAATAGATCCTCTGTGTTTGCCTAGTGGCTTGCGACTATTCAAAGCCACAGGGCTTGTGCACATGACTAACATTTTCTCTGTAGTCAACTGCTCTCAGGTAAGGGAGGCATGGGACTTTTTAAAAACCAAAATCCAGGGTTTATAATGTTTGCAAAATCAGGAACTACTATAGAATGTAATCCATCAAAATTTGCCACCCCTCCCACCCCCAGTTCAACATGCTCCATATCCAAGTTAAGCGAAAGTTTGGTTTTTAATAGCTGGTGAGACCTTATGAAATTGCTCTCATTTTTTTGGCCCTGGCTGCATTCTCTTTGACTTCAGAGTGTAGCACCTTTTCTCGATGCCACCTGGGGTTTCCTAGGCTGCTCCTCAAAAGTGTTTGGTTTCTGAGTTCAGTGGCATCGTGCCAGCCAGAATGTCCTCTGCTGTGCCCTTCTTAGCTCTGTCTGTGTCTGTCCTGCCTGGTAGCATTCATTACCATGCACTTCACACATTAAAGGTCAGTTAATTAAAGCCCCCTTACTTTCAAGATGTTAATGTGTTATTGGCATCATGTCCTTGATTGGGATTTCTTTTAATTTTTTTTCTTTGAGACAAGGTCTTGCTCTCTTGCTCAGGCTACAGTACAGTTGTACAATCATAGCTCATTGTAGCCTTAAACTTTTGGGCTCAAGCAATTTTTCTTGCCTCAGCCACGCAAATAGGGCTACAGGCCAGGGCTACCACACCTGGCTAATTTTTAAATGTTTAGTAGAGAAGGGGTCTCACTATGTCGTCGAGGCTGGTCATGAACTTCCAGCCTCATGCAGTCCTCTCACCTTGGCCTCCGAAAGTGTTGGTATTGTAGTAGTGAGCCACTATGCTTGGCTTTGATTAGTTTTTTGAATATAGACCTCTGTGTGTGTGTGTGTGTGTATGTGTGTGCCTGCACACTAACAAATGGTTTGTATTAACACACACACTCTTTTGTTAACCTGGTTTTTACCCTTAATAACACCAGTTATGGACATTCTTATATGACATCGTAAATAGGTATGCAGCACTCTTAAGTCATGGCTACATCCATCATAGTGGATGGGTTGTAGTTTACTGTAATTTACATGACCAATTCCCTGCTGATGGACATTGAGGATTCTAGGGTGTTTTTTTTCTTTTTTATTATAAAAAATACGTTGAGCACTCATTGACTATTTCTGGGCCCTGGTCTACTTGCTTCCTTGAGGTATTATAAAAGAGGTAGCTTTTAGTATATTTATAAGATTTTAAAGATCTTGGCAAATATTTCTAAGTCGTAAGATGTCACATTCCTGTTTGGCTTCTGGTGTGTGGTCAAGACCCAACTTTCTGTCTAATATCTTCACTTTGTTACAGAAATGCCAGTGGCTTTACCTTGGGAACTGACTTTTTCACCTGTGCTTGTAATTAGTCTTTGGGACAAGTATGTTTGGGGAGCTGTGCCTTGTCCTGTTCTGTCTTCCTTCCTCTGTCCACACTTAGCTTTACCATTAGTTCACACGCAGCGGTCCTCAAACTTTTTAAACAGGGGGCCAGTTCACTATCCCTCAGATCATTGGAGGGCCGGACTATAGTTTACAAAAAAAAAAACAAAAAACTATGAACAAATTCCTATGCACACTGCGCATATCTTATTTTGAAGTAAAAAAACAAGATGGGAACAAATACAATCACACTGCCTCATGTGGCCCGTGGCCCATAGTTTGAGGACCCCTGGTTTACAGAGTGTGGGGGTCTTTATGGTGACAAGAGTTGATCCTTAGGGTCCTCCTCTTCATGATTTTAAATACCCCCACCCCATAGAGACTGTGTCATAGTTTTATGTTTTGTTTCCAGATTTTAATGAAAGGTTGAGTTTTTATAATAGTGACAAAATCAGTTTTAGATCACAAACTTGAGCAAGAGCAACACCCATCTCTACAAAACATAGAAAAAAAAATCAGCTGGGTGTGATGGTGTGCACGTTTAGTCCCCGCTACTCTGCAGGCTGAGGTGGGTGTTGAAGCTGTAGTGAGCTGTGGTGACACCGCTGCACTCTAGCCTGGGCGATAAAGAGACTCTGTCTCTCCCCCACAAAGGAATTTTGTATCACAAATGTAGTTGGCTAGTCCCTCCCTTTATTTTCCCCTAGTTCCCATATATCTAATGAAGAAAATGGCATTTTTAAGAAATAAGGATTTACAAACTTTTTTTAAAAATAAGGTTTAGATAGACTCAGTAGTTGGAGCAGAGAGGAGATGCCACAGGACCAGGCTCTAGCTCAGGCAGAGCATAATGTGGCAATTCACTCAGGAAGCTCTAGCACATGGGCAAGTGGTAATGACCCAAGAATAGGGTTATTTAGTTTGAAGAATGGGTAGAATGTCAAGGTAGGAGTAGGTGGTTGGGAAGGAGTTTCATTCACCTAAAACAAATTTCAGTGCCTTTTTGTAAAGAGATACATTTTTGTAGAAATCCAGAAAAAGAAACCACGGCTGAAGTAGATTTTCATTTAACCTTTCAAGTCTCAGGGAGTTTCTTGCTGCTAGTGGGAGGAAGGTGGGTCAGACTCAAGAGAGCAATGATCTTCGGTCCAAAATGTAACTTTCCAGGGTTTCAAAGGGAAATCCACAGCCAGATAGTCAAGTCAAATGCTCTTCCCAGATTCATCTGTCCAGGGATATGCTTGTGATGGAGCTGTGCCTTCTCTCCCCTCCCTGCTCTTGCACAACCATCTTGCTCCCACTTTATAAAGAAAGACGTGCTTCTTGGCTATCCGGGATCATACTTGGGGCAAGAACCTCAGGGATGTCACACAAATGGACACAGAGAAGGTAAATGATGCCACTGACCAGGGAGCTAATCCTTTTGCAAGTCAGGTAGTTTCTAATTACTTGCTTTCAATCAGTGTGAAGGACCTAAGCAAGTTGTCTAGGTGATAAATCACTAAAAGTAATTATAGATGATGTTTCTGATTTAGGGCATATATTCAAGAGGCCAAATAATTGAGTGGCATATAATGAGAGTTCCATAGTTAAACTCCTTTCACCCCCAATGGTCCTCAAACAAGGCTTCTGTGTCCTTGCAACTATAAAAAAAAAAAAAATGAAAAATAGAAATACCGTGTGGAACAGATGCTGAATTCTTTATTGTTCTATTCTGGCTAAAAGTAAGATCCATTCATGAATACATGAACTGATTGAAAAATAAAAATCCCACATTTCATTAAACACTTATTTCTAATGTAGTTTTACTTTTTAGATTTAATACTTAAAATCTATGTGTAATATATTTTTATAGGGGCTCAAAGGAAAAAGAAATGTGAGATTTTCATATTCTTTAATATATTTCTTAAATGGATGATGGGGATCAAACTCCTATGGTGTTTAGATTATGTTGGATACATTAAAAGTGAAAATATAAAAATTTACGGGATTTGAGTGTATCAGTTGCTATGTAACAAAACCACTCTAAAGTGTGGTGTTTTACTACCCACAAGTGTTTATGATGATGGTTGTGTGGGTCCACTGGGCAGGTCTGGACTTGGCTGGGAGGGCCGGTCTCTGCAGTGATGTGGGGCTGGAGGGTCTCAACATCCTATGGCTCCACTCACGTGGGTGTCATTTGAAAGGCTGTAGGGTGTGGGGACCTCAGCTGGGACAGCTTATTTCTGCTCCACCAGGCTGGCACAGGCTTCCTCCCATGGTGACCTCTGGGTTCCACGAAGCAGCAAGGGCAAGCCCCAGAGCACAAGCAATTTTTCAAGCCTCTTTCTGATTCATCTTTGCTGGTATCTCACTGGCCAAAGCAAGCTAAACCCAGAGTCATGTTGGGAAGGAAATCCCCAAGGTCATGGATCCAGGGAGGTGTGAATCATTAGGGAACTGCAACAAGGTAGCATAGCCGGGAATCACAGCCTTTGAATCTATTTAAGTTTGTGATGAAGACATTTCATCAGCGAGAGAGAACGAGAACGTGAGAGAGAGAGAGAGAGAACATCGAGAGAGAGAGAGAGAGAGAGAGAGAGAGAAGAGAGAGAAAGAGAGAGAGAGAATCTTCAAAATAATTGTAGGGAATTTCTGAGAAGACATTGGAAATGATCGGCTGAAAAGTTAGGGTTCTTTTTGAGGGTACCCTTTCACATTCTTTCCTTTGAGGTTCTTCTTTGAGGTCTTCTTTGAGGTTCAGGGAGGCTAAATACAGAGAAAGTGAATGGTCTTTGGGCTGGGACCCCTGTGTGCCTGAACCCCACCATTTTCTTCTACCAGCTGTGTGAACCCAGGGAAAACACCAAATCCTTGTGTGTCTCTTCCCAAATCTGCACAGAGGGGATCATAGCTCCTGCTTCAGCAAGGGCCTCAATTGTCACTGCCCCTGCTTCTCCCTGTCCCTCCCCCAGCCCAGGACCAGGAAGCAGTGCAGCAGGGCCTTGACCTACCTCACTGGCAACCCCAGCTTGTCAATGTCCTGAGATGATAAAGCAGTGCCAACTTTCCTTTGGAAATTCTGGTTTTGAAGAATCGAGTGAAAATTGGCATTTGTAGAGAAGCAGCTAGAAAATGCCTTTACTCTAAATAATGATTTGGATTCACTTATAAAGTTACCCATCGCCCTGTTAAGTATATAAAAGTCAATCGACACGTAACATGATGTGATTAGAATTAAAAAGCTTTTATATAGAACTTAAAAAATGGAAAAGGTACTTGTAAGCACGTTTCCATTAAATGCCACGTACTTGGCATTTAATATAAATATGGACTCTTTCATCAAAATGCCAATTTGTGGATGCATCCTAGGCCACTGAGTGTATTAGTATATTACTTAATAATTCATGTTCAGATGGCTGAGCCTGAAGCATCCCAATTTGGGGATTAAAACATAATTAACCCCAGGCTGGGCATGGTGGCTCACATCTGTAATCCTAGCAGTCTGGGAGGCTGAGGCAGGTGGATTGATTGAGCTCATGTGTTTGAGACCAGCCTGAGCCAGAGCAAGACCCTGTCTCTCAAAATAGCCAGGCATTGTGGTGGGCACCTGTAAATCCCAGCTACTCAGGAGGCCAAGGAAAGAGAATCACTTGAGCCCAAGAATTTGAGGATATTATGAGCTGTGATGTGAAGGCACTCTACCTCGGGTGACTAAGTGAGACTGTCATAGAAAAAAAACAAACAAAAAAAAACCCCATTCTACAATCTATGTCTTGGCTAAGATGGGAAAAATTTACTAAAATTATTTTCCTGTTGGAATTTTACATTTCTCATATAATTCCACATACCAAAAAACAAAAAAAAAAAATACAGCACAAATGTGCATAGAATTCCAATAATTGCTTCATTTTTTCCTTTTTTTTCTTTATTAATCTTGGTCAGGGTGCATACAATTTATCTTAATTAAAATTACATAACTGACTCAAATTTATATAAGCAAAGTATTTAAGAATTTTACCCTAGCTTTTTTTCCTTCCTAAAGCAGTTGATAGTTCTTGAAATTCTTTTAAAAAGTGATATTTGATGGGCAGTGCCTGTGGCTCAGTGGGTAGGGCACTGGCCTCATATACCAAGGGTGGTGGGTTCGAACCCAACCACGGCCAAACTGCAACAAAAAATAGCCAGACGTTGTGGTGGGTCCTGTAGTCCCAGCTACTGGGGAGGCTGAGGCAAGAGAATCGCCTAAGCCCAAATTCTGGAGGTTGCTGTAAGCTGTGACACCACAGCACTCTATCAAGGGTGACAAAATGAGACTCTGTCTCTAAAAAAAAAGAAAAGAAAAAAGAACGTGATATTTGAGTTTAAAAAAATCATAATTGATAAGGGCACCATAGTTTAGTGGTTAGGGCGCCGGCCACATGCTGCAGGGCTGGTGGGTTTGAACCTAGCCTAGGCCTGCTAAACAAACAAACAAACAAACAAAAAATAGCTGGCTGTTGTGGTGGGCGCCTATAGACCCAACTACTAGGGAGGCTGAGGCAAGAGAATCACTTGAGCCCAAGAGTTTGAGGTTGCTATGAGCTATGACGCCACGGCACTCTACTGAGGACAACAAAGTGACACTGTCTCAAAAAAAAAAAAAGAAAATCATAATTGAGTTCATAGAAAAGGAAAAATAATTTTTCTGTCCACCTTCTAAGTTCTTAGCTGGACTCCTGTAACAAAAGGTAATATTAAAAGAAACAGAAGTTTATTAACATGTATATTTCATATATTCATGGGAAAAAATTGCGGAAAAGAGTAACTCACAGAGAGGTAGTCTTAGAACTCTGTCTTACATGGTATTTTCAACAAAGAGCAATTCATTTTTGGAGAAGCAACAGAGGAAGGAAAATAACTTTTAGTCTTTAGGGGTTGCAAACTGTGGGAAGGCAGACAAAGGGGAAACCAAGGGTAGAGACAGGCTAATTAGTAACTGTGTCATGTATGTCCCTTTTGTGCCATCTCCAGGTTGACAAAGGTGTAATGTCATCTCTTTCTGCTAGAGTAGGGAGGAGCCACCCCTTTGTAAAGTTACGTCCTGCTTTTAGGTAAGCAGGAGGAAGGCAGAGAGCTTTCCTCCTGTCTGCTGCTTCTCAAGTGCCTTCAGCTCAGATTAGTCCTTATGCCAAACCAGCATATTTGGGGGTCATATTCT
Source organism: Loris lydekkerianus (assembly GCA_963574355.1). Taxonomy (NCBI): domain Eukaryota; kingdom Metazoa; phylum Chordata; class Mammalia; order Primates; family Lorisidae; genus Loris; species Loris lydekkerianus. The sequence continues at coordinate 36,322 of CAUYPK010139280.1, forward strand.
GCTTCCCTTCAGTCGTTATTTTCTTTTGCTCCCTTAAGATCTTAGAAAAGTTGGCCCAGCTTTTGTTTATGATGAGCTTTCTTATGAGGACAGCTGGTCCAAGGTAAATTCTGGTGTTTCAGATCTGCTCACTCAAGCTGGATCATTAATCCTGGGAGTGGGGATCCTGGGCAGCCATTACCATGCAGAGGGGCCTCAGACGGGCTCCCTCTCTGTGTGGACCTCATTTTTTTAAGTTAATTAGTCATGATGCTTTCTATAGGGAAATGTTCCTACTGCATCTTGATAGATATTATGTTTAAGAAATTTTGTCACTGTGCAAATTAAATTGCCTCTGAAAGATGGGAGGAAAGTGGCATCTCAGCCTGAAAGAGGACAAGTCATTGGTCAAATTTCAAAATGACAGACGGGTCTGCTTTATTAATTTACTGAGAACAGGCTAGGTGCGATGGCTCACACCTGTAATTCTAGCTCTCTGGGAGGTCATGGAGGGTGTATTGTTTGAGCTCAGGAGTTCAAGACCACCTTTAGCAAGAGCAAGAGCCCATCTCTAAAAATAGCCAGGCATTGTGGCTGGTGCCTGTAGGCCTAGCTACTTGGGAGAAGTAGCTAGGGAGGCAGGGAGGCTGAGGCAAGAGAATTGCTTGAGCCCAAGAGTTTGAGGTTACTATGAGTTGTGATGCCACAGCACTCTACTGAGTGTGGAAAAGTGAGACACTGTCTCAGAAAAAAAAAAAAAAAATTACTGAGAACTAGTTGACAGATAAGGAATTAAGGGGAGGATTTTCAAAAGATGGACAGGGTTGTTGTTGTTGTTTTTAAATCACTTTAAAAATTGAGGTAAGCATGTATTCAGTGATGTGTGCTACATAAGTCGATAGCTTGGGGAGTAAAAAAACATAACTTTCCCTCTGTGTCATTGGGCTCCAAATGTTGCTTTCCATGTTGTGTGCCAAATGTTGGGATCCTGGGAGCAGGGTTCCGCTCCACTAAGACCTGTGGAAACAGGTGGCAACTGACTGAAGAAATTTAGAGTTAGAAATGATGGTAAAGAGACATGAGACATAGAGTAGAATTAAAGGTGGGAGCTTAGGAGTCCATTGCCCATTGTGGGATTCCGGGATTCCAGCAATGGCAGTGAGTGTTTGCTCCACTCTGCTTTTATTGGAGTCTGTTTGCCCAGAGGGTAAGATGAGGGAGGGAACAAAGATGCCAGCAATTTCTCTGATTGAGCATATCAGCTCCTATTGTTATTATTATTAACCTTAAGGGTAGCCTTGAGAAATCCGAAATCTGAGCCTTGCTTTGGGACAGCCTCCCGCTTGAGATCACACACCCATATTTCTAGGGAGGTGTTAAGTTCCACTAGTTCCCTGTGGAGTAAAATGCCACCTGTATTAATCTCCTCTGAGGAATTGGTGGGAGGGAAGCATTTTCCTCCCATCACCACCACAGAGGGTCTTCCTCTGCAATAAGGGATACAAGCTCTTCTGCCCATATCTCAGGGCTGGAGCTACTCCCTGGATCTCAGCCCCAGACAAATGCAAATCTCCACAATGGGTATCTGCTTTGCCTGTTTAGGAGGCAGGGAATGACCCAGTTAATGTCTCTTTCTAGGTCTTTGTCATAGCCTCTTCCATGACCATTTTTCCTCAGAGTGCTCACAGACCCAGCAGGGGTACTTATAGGCTATATCCCCAATAGGGTAGAATTTCAGAAAAGGCAGGAAACTTGCTAGCAATGGCTAGCTTATATGTAAACTGGCTGACTATTCTTTGTTCCAACTCACTCAGCTTACTTTTTAATTTTCCTCTTTATCTGGGGTGCTTTCCCTTGCCAAGGATGGGGTCTTTGGTCCCCATTCTCCCAGCACCTCTGCCCTTCCTAGGTTCCAGTTCATAGTTGGGACCCCTGTAATAAAAGATAAATAAGCAAAAAATAAGTTTATTAATATTATAACACATCTATACATGGGAGGCAACTAGAGAAGAAAGTGCCTCTCAGAGAAGTGCCTTAGAAGCCTGGCTTACACAGCATCTTCAGCTAACACAAAAAAAGCCGGGAATGAGAGAGGCATGTTTTAGGAAGGTGACCAGGAAAGTACTATAAATAAAAACCAGGATTGTTACAAAGATTCAAGTCTGTGACTTTTCCATGGGGAAGAGTCTCTTGAAATAAGTCATTCTTTTGTTCCTGATGGAGGAGACACACTCACAAATGGAGATTTCCTTTATAGGTAGTAAATTCCCATACAAAAGTTTAACTTTTGCTCTGTGTTCAAAGCTTCTCCTGAGCCTGCTGTTTCTCAAAATAATCAGCTCAAGATAATCCTTCTGCCAGAGATGCATATTTTGGGGTGGTATATTCTGGTCTCCTACAGTGATTTTTTTTTCATATGTACAACTTCATGCATGAGAGATTCTGTCATCAAACCAGGATGAGGCTCTCCAAGAAAGGAGGGGTGCCCAGTCCAGGGATGAGGATAGACTTTAATAGAGGGGAAATGGAGATTAACTAGGTGTCCACTCTGCTCTCACACTGGTGCAAAAGGCTTTTATTAGCCTCATCAGTATGGCTGGAATGGAACAGTGAGCCCAGAATACCGCCCTGGGGTCTTCTCTAGTGCGAGCCAGAATTGTGGGGTATCCTTAGGGTCAGGATTATAGGCGTAGCCTCAGGGTTAGGATTTTGGGTAGGGTGTTTCCAGGACCTCTGATCTTAAGGCACTCCAGGAATCTAGGGAGGGGATTGCAGGCTTCTGACCTGATTTTCTAAACAGCAGCACTCCTGTCAGGGTTGTGAGAATTCCTTTCCCACAGTGAAACTACCACTCAGAGTAAGAAATGAAACATTTCCAGCACCTCACAATGTTCCCTCATGTCCCTTCAATCATGATCAATTGGTTTTGCTGTTTTTGAACTTTGTATAAATGAGATCAGATAGAATATACTCTTTGTGGCTAGCTTCTTTCACTTGTCCTAAATCTGTGAAATTAATCTGTGTGTCCTTGTAGTAGGTCTTTTTTGTTGGATTTTATTATATGAGTAACCCCAAATTTGTCCATCAGATGATAGATCTTAAAACAATCTGCCCTTGGCTGGGTGTGGTGACTCGCACCTGTAATCCTGCCACTCTGGGAGGCACAGGTGGGTGGATTGCTTGAGTTCAGGAGACCAGGGTTGACACTTGCCTTGAGACAAGCCTGGGCAAAAGTGAGACCTCGTCTCTACTAAAAATAGAAAATTTAGTCAGGCATTGCTGTGGGTACCTGTAGTCCCAGCTACTTGGGAGGCTGAGGTTAGAGGATCACTTGAGCCCAAGAGTTTGAGGTTGCTGTGAACTATGATGCCTTGATGGAGTGAGATTCTGTCTCAAAAACAAAACTTGAGGCTGCCCTCATGGATGACAACTACCCTCCAGGCTACAAATGACCAATGGGACCAGGCTCTGCTGCTTGTCCAGGACTGTTCATTCATTTGACAAATATGTATTAAGCACCTACTCTACATGTGAAGCACCAGGCACCACTCTGTGTGCTGGAGTGTCAAGGTGAAGTCTTTGTCTTCCTGGAGCTTATGCTATAGTGGAGACAAATGGTGTTTTTGTTTGTTTGTGCTGCTATAACAAAATATCTGAAATAAGAGAAATTTATTTCTCACAGTTATGGAGACTGAAAAGTCCAAGACCAAGGCACCAGCATTGGTGTCTGGTGAGGGCCTTCCTGCTGCACCCTCAGGCAGCAGGAGAGTGAAGGACACAAAAGCCTGAGCGCATTTCCTCCAGTCTTTTTATGAGGCACTAAGCCATTCATAAGGGTAGAGCGCTTATGACTTAACTGCAGCCCCAGAGTCCCCACCTCTTAAAATAACCAGAATGGGGATTACATTTCAACATGAATTTTGGAGGGGGCACATTCATACCCCTGCAGATGTGTAAAGATGCTGAACTTCATGTGTGGCCGAACCAATCTTAGGGGCTGCTGTAGACTGAGTGTGTTTCACAAAAAGCTGTGTCAGAAACTTAATCCCCAATGTGTGAGGCTTAATGAATTGTTTATGTTACAAAGGGCTCCACCCTTACGAATGGATTAATGCCAATTATAAAAAAGCCTTAGGCTGCAATTTTGATCTATTTTGTTCTCTCTCTTACTCTCTCTTCTCTTTGCCTTTCACCAGGGGATGAGACACCAAGTAGGCTTTTGCCAGAGGCTGCCTCTTAGATCTCCCATTTCCCAGCCTCCAGATCATGAGCCAATGAGCCAATAGATTTCTGTCCATTACAAATTACCCAGTCTCAGGTTTTCTATTATAGTAGCACAAAACAGCCTAAGGCAGTTACTGAATGAAGAACTTGGGAGAGAGATTCCTAGGGAAGGAGACTCCTGAGAAGAGTGAGTCACCTCTGCAAAACCAAAAGGTCATTCCAAAGCCATGCAAAGAAATCTCCAGGGAACAAATTATGAAGAACTTTCTTCGTCATCCTTTCTTACATGCAAACCCAAAATTAGGCACCCAGTTCTAAAAGCAGCTCAAGTTTCTACGGGTCCTAGAAGATGAATGAAGTTTGAAGAGTTTGATTTGTTTAGGGTACAGATGAGGGGAGCTTCCCAGAACAAGATCCAGAGGACCTGGATCATTTCAGATGGAGGAGAGGGACCAAAAGAAAGTTCAGGATCTTTGAACTATGAATGTCAAATTGAGTTTTCATGATACTATTTTTGCTTACCATATTTGTTTTTATTTACTGTTTCCTCCTAGAAATTCCAGTCAAACACATGCACACAGATGCTTGTTTGTGCTTGTTTTCCAGGACAGTAATACAGTAAGGAGGAGTTCTATAGAAATTTGCTCAGCTCTCTGCTGATAGCTAAACTTGGGATATGGTGGTGATGAAGAGGAGGAGCAGGTGGGAGGAAGGAGCCAGCAGCAGTGCGCGGAGAGTGAGGGGACTCAGCAAGTGGAAGTCCCACTCTTGCTGTTTCCCTGATTTTCAATATAGGACATTTTCGCTCAGTTTCCTGCAATTCCAGAGGGGAATTGCAATTCCTGCAATTCTTTCCACTAAGGGAAACACATGATGGTTTAATGTGCATGCAGACGTATGCTCAGGGTAAAGATGGGTTTGATTTGGATTCTACGTAGCTGATATTTTCTGCCGATGGTAATAAGGGAAAGTGTAAGTAGGACATCTTGCACATGAGTGGTATTCAAGCCTGAGTAGCTTTGAAAATACTGGGGGTGCCAAAAGTGTATACTCTTTATAAAACATGCCGTCTGTGTTTTACATATTGTATTATGCATAGATTTTGGGTACCTCTTGTAATTGCAGAAGTCACATGTAGCTTGTATCTTTTGTTATTGGTATATGTTGAGTATTACAATTTTACTCTAGTTATTTCCTTTCTTAAAATGTGTATATATATATTTTTAGCACCTTTTGTGCCCTGATGTTAAGACCTACTTCATACCGAGTGAATCATAATTCTAGTGGGTGGGGTCAGAGCATCAGTATACTCTTGACCCTTGAACGACATGAGTAGAACTGTGCTGGTCCACTTACATGTGGATTTCCTTCTGCCTCTTCCACCCTGAGAGAGAAAGACCAACCCTCCTCTTCCTCATTCTTAGCCCACTCAACATGAAGATGATGAAGATGAAGACCTTTGTGGTGATCTAGTTCCATTTAATGAATAGGAAACATATTTTCCTTTCCTTGTGATTTTCTTAACAATTTTCTTGCTTGATTGTAAGAATATAGAATCTTACATACAAGATAGGTGTTGATTGTTTTTATTATCAGTAAGTTTCCTGGTCAATAGTAGGCTATTAGGGCCGGGCATGGTGGCTCATACCTATAGTCTTAGCACTCTGGGATGCCGAGGTGGATGGATTGCTTGAGCTTAGGAGCTTGAGGCCAGCCTGAGCAAGAATGAGAATGCATCTCTAAAAAATAGCTAGGCATTATGGCAGGCACCTGTAGTCCCAGCTACTTGGGAGACTGAGACAAGAGGATTGCTTGAGCCCTAAAGTTTGAGGTTGCTGTGAGCTATGAGGCCAAAGCACTCTACTGAGGGTGACAAAATAAGACTCTGTCTCAAAAAAAAAAAGTAGTAGGCTATTAGTAGCTAAATGTTAAGGAATCAACAGGTACACATGGATTTTCTTTTCTTTTTTTCAATATGGCAAGTGAGTGGCTTGCTGGAGCCTTGGGTCTAACAGTGATCTGGGTCATCTGCACGAAACTCTCTTCTTTGCCAGGTAAGCCTGTACATGAGAGATCTTTTTGTCATGTACATAAATTTTTAACTTCATGGTGGGGGGCTGGCACCCCTAACTCTCAGGCTGTTCAGGGTCAACTGTATTTAAAAGCCTCCAGGTAATTCTAATGGGCCAGTTGAACTATAGGTGAGTTTGGGCCACTGACAAGAAACTTAGTCCCTTTCTCCTTATCTGTCTTATACTTGGAGTGATAATTATCAGATTTAATTAACTTTGAAAATTTATATATCTAACCAACATTGATTGAGCACCTATTATATACAAGAGGGAACATGATATGGATAGTTCCTGCCTTAAGATGCTCACACTCTGGCAGAAATGAGCACAGGGAATGGCCCTATTGGCCACATGCCACGTAGAACCTCTGTTTGTGGGAGCTATTTTATCTTCCCTCTCTAGCACTTTCCTAAGAAGCTGATGGGTTCAGAATAAACTTCCTCATAATATGTCATCTTGGCATATTGAATATTTTAAGCTGATGGAATCTGAGAAGCAGCACTGTGACCTTCTCTTCTTCCCTGCAGCAGTCATAAGACCCTCCTGTGAGAGGTGCCCTCCCAGCACCAGAGGAAAGGAGCGTCCTTGTCCCTTAAGATGAATGAATGCCAAGGGGGCTTCATATGGACGAGACTTGCTGTTTCCCCCATTTATTGCCCTTACATACCCCTTTGTCCTATCATTTCCCCATCACTTTCTACTCTTCATCGAGTTGAATATAAAAACACCGTATATACTCGAGTATAAGCCGAGTTTTTTTGGCACAAAATTTGTGCCGAGTTCAGGTTTTTTGGCACAAATTTTGTGCCGAAAAACTCGGCTTATACTCGAGTATATAGGTATGTTTATTTCTACAGGTCCGTATTTCCTTATGAAGACTCCTATGTCACATAAACGTGATATTCAGTAAGTCTATAGTATAGGGTTTTTCTTCTTGACATGTCTTTTGTCCACCTAGTGTCCAGGGCCACAGCCAGAGAACCTAAGATGGACAGAAGAAAAAGATACTTTTCTGTCCCAGAAAAGAGATCAGTGTTTGAAACAGGATGGCTCGGCGCCCGTAGCTCAGTGAGTAGGGTGACAGCCGTAAACTGCATCCAAAAATAGCCAGGCATTGTGGAGGGCACCTGTAGTCCCAGCTACTTGGGAGGCAGAGGCAAGAGAATCGCTTAAGCCCAAGAGCTTGAGGTTGCTGTTAGCTGTGACCCCACGGCACCCTCTGCTAAGGGTGACATAGTTTCACTCGGTGTCAAAAAAAAAAAAAAAAAAAAATTGAAACAGGAATGGGGAAGCAAAAAACAACAAGAAGAAATTCAAAGATGTGAACTCTAAAATTCTTTTGTTTTCTGAAGAACATTTGCTTGAATTCTCTCTGCATTTATTTTGTAAATTTCTAAATTAATGTAAGTTAAAATGTCATTTATTTACAATATAAATTAGGAATAAATTAAAATGGGGGAAAACCCACTTAGTTGTCCCATTAGCCATTCTTCAGTCTGTGAGACAAAGAGACACACATGCAGTAGACCAGACATACCCATTGCTAACATTTTGGGTATTACCCTCTTATTTTTATGTGTAGATGCATATTTAACTTGTACACAGATATAAATATATACCTATGACAAGGGAGTAATATTGAACCTTATTATCCTGCCATCTGCCTTATTCATTGATCATACATCACGGTTTCCCTTGTCATTAGCCATCGTCCTATAATATACTTTTTATTTTATTTTATTTTATTTTATTTATTTTATTATTTTATTTTATTTTATTTTATTTTATTTTATTTTATTTTATTTTATTTTATTTTATTATTTTATTTTATTATACTTCTTAATGGTTACAAAAATTTCCTTTGAGTAGACACTCCACAAGCCCCCAAATACTTGCTGAAAAAATGAAGGTCTCACCTTATATTTGATAATTCTGGATATTTTGGATCATTTACCTATTGGGCTGTTGTAAATAAAACACCATGATGTGAACTTCACCTTTAAAATAATTACACCTTTAAATAATTACACAACTACATAACCTTTAAATAATGACATAAATGAATAATTACACCTTTCAAATAATTACACGTGGTGTTTGCATCTGTTTTATACATTTCAAAACACATTGGTCTGGCCCTCACAAATTCTGAGAGGAAAGGATTGGTTAGGCAGCCTTGTAGTTCCTCACCATATTAGAAGTGAGAAAAGAAGGCGCACAAGCGGTTGTGACAGCTTTTCTGCTAAGTGTTAATGACGAGGATTAGACCCCACACAGAGGAACAGACTGGCAAGTCCATGCTTTTCCAAGCCACAAAATTCATCCCTTGGCTGTAATAACAAGACGTTGATGGTAGACGACGAGGTGCGAGCCTCTATCACTAGCTCTTTAGAAAAGAACGAATATTTCTAACTTCTTAAAATCTCTGACGGTATTTTCTTTAAGGTTTCATCCCTGTGGTAAGGATAACAGAGCAAGTTCACCGTCACGTTAGAAGCTTTTTGCCCAAGAAGCTGTGAGGGTACCACGTGTGCCCCACTGCCCTCTGCTGGACACCTGTCAGATCGTCTCAAGTTAACTCTGGCCGGATCCGCTACGGATCATGACTCAGCAAGCAGCCTGAGTCTGCCGGCCCAGGAGCAAGAAGGCGAGCAGGAATCCGTCCCAAGTTCGTCTTTTAGGTAACGAGAGAGCTGGGGTCTCTCGCTCCTCTGTGGGCTGCAATCAGCGCATCAGTATATTTAAAAGCATCTAGGTGACTGCAGTGTGCCAACTGAATCTAATTTACCTTGGAGACTTCATAGATTTAACTAACAAACTGGCAATGAACGGCGGGAAAATGCTTGTTGCCTTAGTAAAGTAATGAAGTGTATAAAGGTAATAGAGACTTGGCTGCTGTTGCTGTTTATTGAGCCGTTTCCCCAGATCTAAGGATTTGCCTGTTAAGGAGGATGTGGCAAGGACGCAGTCCACCTGGCTTTCTTCACCCTGGCAGGCAGGTACCCTCGCAGGCTTTAGGCGCCGGCCTCTCAGTCCAGGGCGGGGACGTCTCTCTGGTTCCCTCTCGCGATCGATCAGCGAAGTGCTGCGTCTTATTTAGAACCAGAATGGCCCTAGAAGGATCGTTGGAGGTCTTTTTTTCTAACCCTCTGAAGAACGGAGGCCGGGAGCGTGAAATCGTTTACCCAGGCTCACGAGCTATTAATTAAGTGGAGTTTGGCTGAGGTGCAGCGTTCAGGGAGAGGAGAGGGTAACTCAGGTCTCTTGAGTTAGAAGTTGATAGTTGAGCAAACACTGGAGGGTGAGGATTAGCTGGTGATGGGCTGGAATTAGAACAGACACGGGGGTGGGGGTGGGGGTGGGGTTGCACCCACAAGGCCACTAAGGGAGCCGGAGAATCTGGACGCTTCCGTACAAGCCCCTCAAGGTCAATATGTTGCAAACTGAACTTATCATTTCTACTTTCACTTATCTTCGTCCTGTAAATGACCTCACCTTCTGTTGGCAGCTCTGTCATCCACATCCAACCTTTGGCTGAGTCCCTCTTCCTGTAAACTTTATGGTGAATCCTTCTCCACTGTGGAAACCTCCTCTTGCCTTGTGACTGGAAAGGAAAAACGCAAACTCAGTTGTGGACGTCTTTTACCCACGGCTGGTCCAGGGATGCACACCCTCTGTTCCTGTACAGCATCTCACCTCGGAAGCGCGTCCTGTCTTCTCAAGGTACAATCTGGGTCCACTTCCTTTCACACCCCACTCTCACACCCCTGACAGCCAGAACGTAAAAGTACATTCTGGGTTTTACCAATTAGGTGCAAACCTGGGAGGATTTATTCTGCAAGTGAGCAACATGATGGGGGCTGAGGATGGAGCCGGATGTTCATCAGGGTGTGAACGTCTTGGAGGACATCGTGACTTTGGAGGAAGAGAGGACAAGGGGGACCGAGCAGAAGTAACACGAGAAGAAAGAAGATGTTAGATGACTAAGGGGCATTTAATTTTGGGTTGTTACTTGGGGAGCCCCAGATGTAGCACATGGTAGTGCTATAGTCTTCAGGTTTTCAAACTTGGATTTGCAAAAACAATTGCTTTGGCGTAGAACAAGTGAAGGCCCTTATAGAAATGATGAACGGGTGAGGCTGGCATGGGAGCTTGCTGGTGTGGGTGCTGAAGGCCTGCACGGAACAGGCTGTGGTTGGAAGCAGAGCGTCATCTGTAAGGCAATAAAGCAGATGGACGAAGTGGTAAAAAGTACACCACATGCTTATTATTTTCACCAAAAATAAGGTGTGGCCAAATTGGAATTGGAATGTGAGTGTGCGTGTATGTATGTGTTAACTCAATTCTGAGCACAGTTGCAATAGAGAATTTTGAGTTAAGTCCTTTTAGAAATATGATGTTTTTTCCTGTGTAACCACTTTGAGGTGTCACTTTGGATGACGTCTTTGACAATGACATTATTTCCTAACCATTGTTTTTAGCAAAGATACTGGAATTTTCCAAATTGAGTGGAACTATGCTTTGGGTTTTTATGCGGGCTTATCAGGAATATGACAGATGATTGGATTAAATATGTAAATGGGACAGATTTTTATATTTCCAGAGCAGAAATAATCTCCTCACTAAGACATTCTGTCTTGGGGGTGGCATCTGCTCTCTAGTTAACTTGGATATGGAGCCAACTTTCCTGACCCATAATATGCAGTCACTAGGTTTTCCAGAAAACTTATAGGTATTTGGAAAAATGTTGCCGTGGTTATCTTTTAGGATCTTCCCAGTTTGGTTATTGAAAATAAGTTAGCTTCTCCAATAGCCTTATTTTCAGAAATGGAAAAGCCATTCCTCAAATTTATATAGAATTGCAAAGGGCCCTCAAATAGCCAAATGATGTTGAAAAAGAAGAATAAAGTTAGAGAACTCACACTGATTTTGAAAGTTTTTTTTTAGAGACAGAATCTCATTTTGTCGCCCTTGGTAGAGTGCCGTGGCGTTACAGCTCACAGCAACCTCCAGCTCTTGGGCTTAGGTGATTCTCTTGCCTCAGCCTTCCGAGTAGCTAGGACTACCAGTGTCTGCCACAACACCTGGCTATTTTTTGTTGCAGTTTGGCTGGTGCCAGGCTTGAACCCGCCACCCTCGGTATATGGGGCCAGCACCCTACTCACTGAGCCACAGGCACCACACCTGATTTTGAAACTTAATACAGAGCTGTAGTAATCACAACAGTGTGGCACTGCCACCAGGGAATACAGATTAATGGATCAGAATTGAAGTCTAGAAATAAACTCATACATCAGTGGTCAGTTGATTTCTGGCAACTGTGGCCTTCTCCCTTAAATAGGGAAAGAAGAGTCTTTTCAACAAATGGTGCTGGGACAACTGAATTTTTACATGAAAGTGAATGGAGCTGACCCCCCACCTCACATCATATATAGAAATTAACTCAAAATGAGGTCCTGATACTAAAATCAGACAAGAACACAACAGAAAAAAGAAAGCTGTAGGTCAGCAGCCCTGATGAGCATAGATGTAAAAATCTGCAACAGATTACTAGCAAACTGAATTCAACAGCACATTAAAAAGATTGTTTATTATAATTAAGTGAAATTTATCCCAGGGATGTAAGAATGGTTCCGCATGAGCAAATCAATAAATGTAGTACATAACATTAACGGAATTGAGAACAAAAACCATATGATATTTCAATAGAAGCTGAAAAACATTTAATAAAATTCAAGATCCTTTCATGATGAAAACTCTCAGCAAATGGTGCAGAAGGTACATACTTCAAAACAATAAAGGCCATAGATGGCAGATCCACAGCTAATACGATACTGATCAGAGAAAAACTGAAAGCCTTTCCTCTAAGATCTGGACAAGGATGTGTCATTGTACTGAATGTAGTACTGGATGTCCTAAATAAGCTGAAGCAACTAAGTAAAGGAAAGAAATAAAAGGGCATGAAAACTGGAAAGGCAGAAATCAGATTAGTCTTGTTCACAGTTGACATATCCCATAGTTAGAAAAACATAAAACTTTACCAAATACTGTTAGAACTGGTAAACAAATTCTATAAACTCCAAAAATCAGCAGTCTTTCTGTGTACATGTACCAATAATGAACAGTTTTGGAAATAAACCAAGAAAAGCAATCTCATTACATAAGATGTGGCCAAATTGGAATTAGAGTGTGTATACGTATGAGTTAAAAATGTATTCTGAGCACGGTTGTAGAATAGCTATAAAAAAATAAAATAGCTAGGAATAAAAGTAACCAAAGAAAGGAAAGATCTCTACAAGGAAAGCTAGAAAACACTGAATAAAGAAATCAGAGTGGGCACAAAAAATGAAAAGGTGTTTCGTTCTTATGAACTGAAAGAATTAATATTGTTAAAGTGTACATACGACCACAATCTATAGATTCAATCCAATTCTTGTCAAATGCCAAAGCCATTCTTCATGGAAATAGAAAAAAAAAATCCTAAAATTCATATGGAACCACACAAGGTCCTGAATAGCCAGAGCAATTCTAGTAAAAAGACCAAACCTGGAGGCATCACACTACAGACTTCAACATGGACCATCAGTTATAGTCATCGAACCAGCACAGTACCGACATAAAAACAGCCACATCAATCAGTGGAACAGAATAGAGAACCCAGATGTAATTCCACACATTGACAACCATCTCCTTTTCAACAAGGCACCAAAAACACACATTAGGACAAGGAAAGTCTCTTGAATGAATGGTACTGGGAAAGATGGGTTATCACAGACGAGAAACTAGATGCCCGTCTCTCAACAAAAATGGATAAAAGACTTAAATGTAAGGCTTGAAGCTATTTAACTACCAGGAGAAAATGTTGGGGAAATGCTTCAGGACATTGGGCAGGGATTTTTTATGTGTAAAACCTCCAAAGCTCTGGCAACCGAAGCAAAAATAGACAAATGGGATCACATCGAGCTAAAAAGCTTCTGCACAGCAAAGGAAACAATCAGGAGTGAAGAGATAACCTGCTTACTGGGAGAAACTGGGAGAAAATATTGTAAACTACTGATCTGATAAGAGATTAATAAGCAGAATATATAAAGAACCCAAGCAACTCAATTACTAAAGATAAAAATTCAATTAAAAAGGGGGAAATTGGCTTTGTGCCTGTAGCTCAGCAGCTAGGGCACTGGCCACATATACTGGGGTTGTCAGGTTTGAATCCAGCCTGAGCCTGCCAAACAACAATGACAATTACAACCAAAAAATAGCTAGGTGTTGTGGCAGGTGCCTGTAGTCCCAACTACTTGGAAGGTTGAGGCAAGAGAATAGCTTAAGCCCAAGAGTTGGAGGTTGCTGTGAACTATGACGACACAGCACTCTACCCATGGTGAAAGCTCAACACAAAAAGGGTGGGGGAAATAATATAAATAGACATTTCATAAGAGAAGGCAGATAGGCAAATGGCATACAGAAACACCCATATTATCAGGGAAGTGCAAATCAAAACCACAATGAGATATCCTCTCATCCCAATTAAAATAGTTATTATTAATACAAAAAAGACAAAAAGTAACAAGCAGATGCTGGTGAGGTTGTGGAAGAAAAGGGAATTTTTTCAAACTTTTGGTGGGGCTTTTAATTAGCAAAGCCACGATGGAAAAAATGATTGTTTTTTTTTAAAAATCTAAAAAAAAAAAAAAAAAAAAAAGAAATCTACCATATGATTCAGCAACCCCACTACTATATATATACAAAGTCAGACAATTAAGTTTGAGAACTCATTCTAGAAATAGTGCTGCATACATCATTGCTGAATACCACCATTGTCACCTCTGTCACCCTTGAAGTACTTCCCTTGGCCATCTGGTGACCAAGATGTGCCTATTTAGCACACAAAAACTTGCAACAATAATGAATGCTACTTAGCAAGACACTGCCACATGTCAACATGAACACAGCTGTGATACACTGATATTAAGGTTATGAAATCTTACTGAGAGGCCAGGTATGGTGGCTCACACCTGTAATCCCAGCACTCTGAGAGGCCAAGGCAGGCAGATTGGTTGAGCTCAGGAGTTCAAGACCAGTCCAAGCAAGAGTGAGATCCCAAATCTAAAAATAGTGGGGCATTGTGGCTGGCGCCTACAATCCCAATTACATGGGAGGCTGAGGCAAGAGAATCTCTTGAGCTTGAGAATTTGAGGTTGCTGTGAGGTATAACGCCACAGCACTCAACCCCAGGGTGACAGAGTGAGACTCTGTCTTTTTTTTTTTACCCACTTAGAATTTAATGGCTTTAAATATATTCACAGCTGTGCAACCATTACTATAAATCTCAGAACATTCTCTCTTTTTTGTTTTATACATACACATGTGTTTATTAGGTTTCCACTTTTTGCCTTCACAAAATTAAAAAAGCTTAAAATTCAATAACAATAACAATGTTTAAGATAAGTACTAGAAACAAAAACCTTGTAAAGAATGAACGAAGATAAATACATTCAGAAAAGAAACCAGATGATTGCTGCATCGAATTATTAAGCAATAATAATAATGCAAAGAAAGTAACATTCACATTGTCAAATAAGAGTATGTCTATTATAGAATGCTTTGACTCTGAGGTTTAGTATGGAGTCATCAGTTAACTTTTTTTTCTTATTTTTTTTTCAAACCTCAAAAAAATAGACAACTAATATTTATAAATAAAAGTAAAAGGTAATTTCAAAGACTTTATGAGGAAGACTACCATGGCAATAGTAACAACAGCAATGATAAACAAATGGGATTTAATTAAACTGAAAAGCTTCTGTACAGCCAAGGAGACAACCAAAGCAAATAGACAACCTACACAATGGGAAAGGAAATTTGCATATTTTGAATCAGACAAATGCTTAATAACCAGGATCTATACAGAACTTCAATTAATCCACAAGAAAAAAAGCAACAATTCCATATATCAATGGGGAAGAGAGATGGAATCTACTCTAAAGACGACAGACGAATGGTTAGCAAACACATGAAAAAATGCTCATCATCCCTAATTATTAGAAAAATGCACATTAAAACCACTCTGAGATATCATCTAATCACAGTGAGAATGGTCCTTATCACAAAATCTCAAAACTGCAGATGCTGGCATGGATGTGGAGAGAAAGGAACACTTTTACACTGCTTCTGGGACTACAAACTAATACAACCCTTTTGGAAGGAAGTATGGAGAAACCTTAAAGAACTCAACCTAGACTTCCCATTTGATCCTGAAATCCCATTACTGGGCATCTATCCAGAAGGAAAAAAAACAAAAAAACCTTTTATTATAAAGACACTTGTACTAGGCTGTTTATCGCAGCCCAATTTACAATCCCTAAAATGTGGAAACAGCCTAAATATCCTTCAACCCAGGAATGGATTGGTAAGCTGTGGTGTATATATACAATGGAATATTATTCAACCATTAAAAAAAATGGAGATTTTGTAGCATTTGTACTAACCTGGAGGGAGGTGGAATACATTATTCTTAGTGAAGCATCACAGGAATGGAGAAGTTTGAATCCTATGTATTCAACTTTGATATGAGGACAATTAATGACAATTAATGACACGGTGGGGCATGAGGGAAGGGGAGACCAGACAGAAGGAGGGAGGGGGTGAGGGCAAGGAAAAAAAGAAAAAATAAAATAAAATAGTGACTAATTCTCACATAAATTGGATTTAATTTTGACCAAAGTACATTACTTAAACATTCATTTTTAATTCAACTTGTTAATATGTTGTTTAGGATATTGCATCCTCATTTATAAGTGAAATATGTTTGTAATTTCCTCTTTATAATAATATATTTTCTCCAATTTTAATGTCAGATGTATCCAGATTAAGTAGAATGATTTTGAAGTATTTCTTCTTTTTCTATTGTCTATAAGATTTGGCATGATCTGTTTTTTTTTTTTTTTGAAACAGAGTCTCACTTTCTCAGCCTCAGTAGAGTAGGCCTTGGTAGAGGCCTTCGGTCTCTCTCTGGCT
>CAUYPK010139281.1:0-28878 GCA_963574355.1 Loris lydekkerianus
AGGTATACTCCAAGATATTTCATTTTCTTTGGCACAACTATAAAGGGAATAGAGTCCTCGACTATTTTTTCAGCTCGACTATTGTTGGTATATATAAAGGATACAGATTTATGAGTGTTGATTTTGTAACCTGAGATGCTGTGTTCCTTGATCACTTCAAAGAGTTTTAGAAATCACATTTTTAAAGTCACTGATACACTATTGACATTGGGGGAAAAAAAAGAAAAAAGCATCAACATGTTATATTTACTTTACAAAACTTATGAGAACTTCAAATTAAAAAAATACACTTTACAACAAAGTCTGCCATTAAATTTACTCTAATAAAACTAGAAATTTATTTTAGAAGATTCTAAAATTTTAATTCCTTAGATATGAAAAAATATTCATTTATCATGGAAGGAATGTTCAAATAAAATATATATTTATAAATGAAAACTCACTCATGGGATGAGACTAAAAGTTTATTGGAAGGATTAATTTTTCATGATAAATGGTTTCTTTATACTAAGAGAATCATTCAACATAAGAAGATGAAAAAATAATAAAGATAAAACCTCAAGGAGTAGAAAGAAAAAACAATAAAAGGAAAATGATACATTAATTTGAACTCAGAAAAACAAAAATATAATAGTTCAAAAAGTAATGACAGAATACACTAATTTTTATATGTGAGAGATTAAAAGAAAAGGACACAAGTAGAAATGACCATTCAGTACATAAATTAGAATATGCATAATGATGGATGAATTTTCTATAGTAATACTATCAAGCATTAACCATTTTCATTTTAAGTTAATCTCTTGAAAATATTTTATGTCATGAATTGCAAAGTATTTGCTAAATAATATTGGAGTATCTGACAAATATTAATAAAATATGGGCAACTGAAAGATTAAGGTTGGCTGCTCATGAGCCAAAATTTTATGAGCACATTATCCATTCACACATTATTCACAAAGAGTATATTGGCATGGGAGTTAAGACACCGGGTCTTTGTTACAAATGAAAACTTCTCTGGGAGGATGTGTTATCACTTCTATCTAAAATTTTGTTCAAAGAACACAGAAGTTGTGGTCTTGGGTAAAAATGCCTGATAGCTATGCGTGCACAAGTATTTCACCATGACCATTATACTAGAAGTGACTTCAGAATTCTCCAGAGGGGGCCACAGGCTCAGGTTATAATCCCTTAGCTAGACCATGCTCATGTTACACTTAAACCCTTTCCAATCCAATTTTTCTGCCACCCACATAATCCACAGCTCATATTTATTTTGGGCAGGAAAGAGGTTGCTGGATTATTTGTAATTATCTTACAGGGTTTTTGTTTGTTTGTTTGTTTTGTTTGTTTGTTTTCTGTAGAGACAAAAGTCTCACTTCATTGCCCTTGGTAAAGTGCTGTGGCATCACACAGCTCACAGCAACTCCTGGGCTTAGGTTATTCTCTTGCCTCAGCCTCCCGAGTAGCTGGGACTAAAGGTGCCCACCACAACACCTGCCTATTATTTTGTTGCAATTTGGCTGGGGCTGGGTTTGAACCTGCCACCCTCTGTATATGGGGTCAGCCCCCTACCTACTGAGCCACAGGCACCATCCATTATCTTATAGTTTTAAAAGAGAAAAACATAAATACGAACTCACCTGATGATTTTATTATCTACTTTAGGTTACATAAAATAATTAAAGTGTTTTTGTTTACAATTTTTTTGAGGATGATACTTCTTGAAGGAATCTCCAGGATGGAGCCCAGGCTTACTCTTGCACGTCTTACAGTCGAAAATGATTTATCTCCTTCTACCTTTCTCATTTCTTCTGCAAACCATGTGATTCTTTGTCTATTTTTTTTTTCATTTTAATTATAAAATGCATCTTCTCATTTAGCTCTTCCACTAAGATCATCTTTTGATCTTAGTGTCAAAAGATGGTGGTCTTCACTTCTGTCTTGAATTTGTTCCTCATATTGCTCACAAGCTGAGTGGTGAAAGTTCTCCTGTAAGAAAAGTGTGTCTGCACTGTCTCTCCAGTCTCCTCCTTATCTAACGCGTAAAGGTTGTAGCTGTTCACAACTATAACTTCTGTCAGCCAGAAGAATAATTATTTCCAACACTTGTAGACCTCCTTGTAAATCTGTAATATCCACAGTACTGATCAATTCTGTCCACTCTTCCCGTAAACTTAATGTATGCTAAAATAACTGTCATATTTTTGCATTAAACAGGCTCTTTCTTCCTATAACCTGTGATCAACTGTGCTTGAGGGCCAAAGAATGCCCTCAACGTGGTCACTAACCTCTTGGAATGGAGTCAGAAGCACGTCATTTTCATATCACATTGGTAGGCACATAATTTGTATTTCTAAAGTATCTTATTTTTCAGATCACTTGGAAAATCCTTCATAGAAGCCATAACTGTTCATGTTGTGTGTATTTTCATATTATGCAATTCCCAGGCAAGTTGAGGTCTTATGTAGAACGTAACAACAACAACAGCAAAAACACAAAGCCTGTTGGATGTCTTCTGACATCAGAGCGAAACAGGATAATCATTATAACAGACAGGTCCAACATAGGATCAGAAATTAAGCCCAACACCTAATTCACTGTCTTTTTCAAATCTATCAGACTATCTTTTTTCTTTTAACTCCCTTTTATGAAACAAACACAGGTTTTGAAAAATAAGAGCCTTTCTAAAAATACTCTAGCATGTTTCTTTGAGGGGAAAAAAAATGTATGCCCTTTAACAAACTCAGTATAAATAAGAAAAGGAGATCGTTCTTTGGAGTTGAATTGGAGCTAGTCACTCATGTTCCTGCTGATACATTAAATAACAGTAAGGATGACAGTGAAGAAGATTATCTAGATTAGCACTTCTTAAACTTCACAATGCTTGCAAATCAGCCAGGGACCTTGTCAAAATCCAGGTCTGGATGGGACTTGAGACCCTGCACCTCTAAGAAGCCCTGGGGCGAGGCTGCTGCCGGTGACCTTGAGAGGCCAGGTCTACCACGTGGTCGGAAAGCTGTTTGGAAGAAAGTCTGTATTTCAGAAACAAAGTTTTACAGAAAATCATCCCTGGAGGTAAGAAAACTATGCCTTTCTCATATTAGTTTTATGGAAAAGAAACAAATAAACAGTCAATAACCAAGCAGATGGCAGCAACACTTTCTACAAATCATGTTCTAGGCCACCTCTGAGAACCACACCTGCTGCTTCTGTAAGTAGCTTACGGTGCTCCTGGGTCCCTAAAAAGGTGCCAAGTGCTACTATCTGTCTCCTATTTGAAAAAGGATGTTGATGTCTAATATGTTTCAGGAAGGTTTTTAATCAAACATGGCCAAATGTGGGTCCTTAACAGCCTCATTTCCATTTATCACGTGATTGCATTATATGGAATCGTTTCTTCTCAAGGGGAGACAGGAAAGTACCTGAGAACCTTAAGCTTCTCTTTCTAGGATTTCGCCTGCCCCTGCCAGATAGTATTGGAAGATGACATAAAAACACCAAAAGAATTATTTTTTTCTTAGAATTTTCAGGATCTTACAGAGTGATGAAAATTCCAACTTAAATAGCTAATTGTTTCTCAATGAAGACTCTTAAAAAGCACTAGATTGCTGTCTTCAAAATTTCTTTAATTTTGGAGACCAATGATTAAATTTTCTACATTGCCATTACTCTGAGAAATGAAGTATAATTTTTCATTCATGCAGTGCATTTCATGTGCTTCCCTAGAAAGCAGCAAAAGTGAGTTTTCCTCATCAATATTATTTTTCCTAAGCCAGAAGAGCTTTGATTTATTCCCTTAATTCTGGACCTTTCACTGTCCTTTTGGATTTAAGGACAGTAAATCTCAGGATTTCTGAGAGATATAAAAATGCCTGTGTCATGGATGTCCATGGTCTGGGACACAGAAGTTTCTCTCCCACTTAATATAAACACATGGGATGGTGTAGCCACTTTATGTTATGACATGAAATGAATACCTTTCAATCTCTTACTGATGATAACATAATAATGTTGTTAGAAGCAGGCCTATCCCAGAATTGGAAACCTACTCTACCATAGATGACTGGTTGAAGCAAATGAGATGACATTTTCTTAAAGACTATATATTTGACTCTTGACCAACACAGGTTTGAGGTGTGTGGGTCCACCTGTACTTGAATTTTCCTCCACCTCTGCCACCCCTGAGGCTGCGAGCAAACCCCTTTTCTTCCTCCTCCCCCTCAGCCTCTCCAAAGTGAAGACAGCGAGGATGTATAGGAAATATATATAAATGTTTTTTTTTGCAGTTTTTAGCCAGGGCTGGTTTGAACCCACCACCTCCAGTATATGGGGCCAGCGCCCTACTCCTTTGATCCACAAACACTGCCCGGAAATATATTTTATCTTCCTTATGATTTCTTAACACTTTCTTTCTCTAGCTTGCTTTCTTGTAAGAATACAGTATATGATACGTATATGAATAATAAAAAAACAAGTGTTGGTGGCACCTGTAGCTCAACCAGCTAAGGCACCACCCACATACACTAGAGCTGCAGGTTCGAATCCAGCCTGGGCCTTGCCAAACAATGACAGCTACAACCAAAAAATAGCCAGGCATTGTGGCGGGTGCCTGTGGTCCCAGCTACTTGGGAGGCTGAGGCAAGAGAATCGCTTAAGCCCAGGAGTTGGTGGCTACTGTGAGCTGTGATGTCACAGCACTCACAGGGTAATAGCTTGAGGCTCTGTCTCAAAAAGAAAAAAAAATATATATATATAGATATATATATCAATACAAGTGTTGATTGACAGTTTATCAGAAAAGTTCCAGGTCAATAGTAAGCTATGAGTAGGTAAGTTTTGGGAAAGTCAAAATTTATACACGGATTTTTTATTCTTTGGCAGCTCAGTGCCCCTAATTCCCACATTGTTTTAGGGCCAAACGTATATTGGGTACTTTTTCAGGAATTTAAATATTTATATTAAAAGTTTACAAGTTTAACATATTACAAGTTTAATATAAAAGTTTATATTAAAAGTTTATATTATAAAAGAAAGGACCAGATACATGTCACTAAGAAAACCAGGGTTCATCAGGTGAAACTATCAATTATACCCCCTGATAATATTAACAAGAAGACCTAACGCTTACTGAGCACTTACTAAAAGCATTCTCTGTATGAACACTCTTATTCTTTGCAAATACCTTATGAATCAGGTACTGTTATGATCTCATTTTAAAGACAAGGAAACTGAGAACTAAGGGAACAAGAAGTTAAGCAACTTGCCCAAAGTCTCACAGCTAAGAAAAGAGGCTCTTTGATTCCATCATCATCAACCTGCTTCAAAACCTTAGGCTTTTAACTACCAATTTAGAATATGAGAAAAATGTCAAAATATTTTAATAAATTCTCTTTGACTTTTGCTTCCAAGGCAAATGTTTATGTTTTATAATTTATTTACTACCTGAATTTTATCATAGTGTATTTCAGGAAAATCTTCCTAGTATTCAAAGAGATGAAGTCAGGATCTGACACTTGTTTTAGGACCTGATCCCAGGCGGGTATGTACCACATCTATAATAGGAAATGTCTGTAGATGGAAGAAGGTCGCTGCTGCTTGTAACTCTGTGCTACAATGAGACTTGAATCATCCCCAGTAACGGAGACTACGGCGATGGTGAAGTAAACTTGCAAAATCAGAATGGTATTCAGTGTCTTCCTCCATTGATGTGTGGGCTCTGCTAAAAACAGCCCCGATTTCGCCTGAATTGTAAACTAAGCAAATAGAACTGGAGGATACATAAGGAACAGATGTTGATTTTTAAAAGACCATTTATCCATCATCACTTTTTTTTTTATAGAATCAGCTGAAACTCACATTCAATCCCTTTTCCTAAAATTGCTTAAAGTTCCATAAATTGTTAGAAATCCATCTAAGACTCCAAGGTGAAAATGGAGAACTTATTTTGAAAACTCTAACTATACTGTAACTACTGCTTGGTAAAGTTATTTGTAGATGGTCAAATTATTTTTAATCCTACAGGACCAAGAATGTGCAGAAGTATGTTCCGTGCGTGCTGTGGTGACACCGTGACGCATTTATACCACGGCGAGTTTAATGAGTCAAGCTGCATTCTACCTATCCTTGGTAATAAACAATGACACCCTGTATTCTGTCCTACATGAACAGTGGATATTGCAATTCTCTGGCAGAAATAAGTTCAAATTGGTATAAACACCTCTAAACAAATGAATAGTCTCTTTCTAAATGGGAGAAATAGGGCACAACGATTCCAAAACTAAGAAAATATTGCACCTGCCGCTTCCTAGATGTAGACATTAGGCAAGTAATTAAACCTCCTGGCCTCAGTTTCCATTTGAAAAAACAGGGATAATTCTGAGGATAAAGTAACATATGTGTAGATATATGTATCTATGTTATATGGTGGCATAATACATACAAAGTGTCCATAAAGTTTGGGTGCAAGTAAAATAGCCCTGTACAGATGGCTTACCACAATACCAAGAAGTCATAAAATTGTAACTACAATTATAATTTTTAGAATCATTAAGATTATCTAAAATTAGCTGCAATTTTCCAAAATGGATTTCTGGACAGTATCAATCAGTAAAGCACGCTGTAATTTTCTACGGGTTAGAACACAGCAGAAAAATGACTGATCCAAGTCGGAGATAATTATAAGGTCAACAAATTTCTAAAGTGATTTTGAAAGGCAGCAAATACTGCTCACAACTCCTCTCTCTCTTTTTTTTTTTTTTTTTTTCTTTTTTTAAGATTTACGCTTTAGCTGAATCATAACTAATTTTACTATTGGAAGGTATGAAAATACAGGCAATGTATGCCAGAGGTGGCAGGTTCAAACCCAGCCCTGGCCAGAAACTGCAAAAAAAAAAGATGCTGTCAATATTAGAGAGGAGATTATGTTAAATGATAACTTCCTCCTATATATTTCAATGAGATCAGCTTCTTGTTTCGCTGAATCTTTGTAGTTGTTTTTCTTTTATTTATTTCCCCCATATAGTTCAACCTTATATTCTGTCCCTCTAGATTTCATTTTATTTTTTAAGTTACGGGTTCAAGAAATTAACATGGGTAAAAAAAGTCAAAGCAATTTAAAATAATACTTAAATGAATCTATATAAATACAAATGTTTATGTATTATTTTAGTGATTTCTGAGGTATGGCGTAGATTTTAGTGGCCTACAAAATATTTATTCTCCCTTTCACTCTGACTTAAACAGACCCTGTGTTCAGCTGTGAACATGACCACCTAGCTGAAACATTTCATTTCCCATCTTTCTGGCAGTCAGGACTATGTCTTGGCCAATGAGAAGTAAAAGGAAATACTGATTCTTTTAAAGGAAAATCTCTTTTAAAAGAAAGGTGGCATATTACTCTCACTTTCATCTTATTTTTGAAATATAGATGTGATAGGTGGAGCTCCTACAGCCATATTGGGCTATAAGAACATCAATCAAATTTTGTGGTGGACAGAGCAGATTATCAGAAAGAGTGTGGGTCTCCCAGAATCATGGAGATGCCACGTCAGTCCAAGCCTGCCTCTCAGCTTTTTTTTTTTTTTTATATGTAAAAGAAATAAGACACTATTACTAAAGCTTAATGTCCTATCTCCTGCAGCTGAATCTAATCCTAATCAATACATAACTATTTCACATAGAGTACTCATTTTAAGAGATGTTCTATCTATACTGAATTTCTTTTAAGTATGCCACTTACTTTTTTCTTAGAATTCATCACTCATAGTAACATGCTAACAATTCAGAGAAACCCTACAATAAACAAAAATATTTGGCTTCATTAACTCTGTATTTTCAAACTTACGTGACCACGGATTTTTTTTTTTTTTTTTTTTAATGGTATAACATTCATTAACACCCTGGAGCATTCCTTCAATATAATTCACTGTGGGAAATGTCAATTTGTATTACTGTACCTTTGAATTACTATTTGTCATGGACTGTCCATAAACCCCTGTCTCTTGCTCATTCACTGGGAACTTGTCTCTCAGTTTTTTGTTTTTTTTTTTTTCTCAGAACCCAACATAGTCTGCAGTTCTGTAGTAACTTTTACCAGTTTCTCCACTGATGCATCAGATTGAGAGTCTTTTCGTTCTGTGATAGGGAGGCAATCATTTTGACTGAATTTCAATAAAGTCTGGTGGATTTTTTTGAGCTTATAACCCAAAATTACTAGCCATCATCTAGGGGTAATAATTTTTGCTTTATGTCTAGATAAATGTTTGGTTTCAAATAGCCAGTAATGACAGGGGTCCCAAGAATATAATTTTTGCTATAGCACTTTCAAGAAAAAGCTTTTTCTGACATTTACTATAAAACTGACATTGACACTACCATCTATGTCAGAAAGAAAATTAACAAGGAAACAAAGTACAGATTTATGTTACACACAGGCGCTCTGGCCCAGAAAATGTCTATTAAATCACAGCATTTTTTTTGAAGTTCTGAGATTCACATTAAAATCACGGACTTGAACAAAGCCTATCAAGATACTATTATTTTTTTTTTTTAAGTAAGAAAATTTTCTTTCTTCTTCTTTTTTTTTTTATTTTTTGGTGATGCATGGCAGAAACAGCACACTTACAACAAAGTAACAAACAAAATTCAAAAAGTAAGCCTATTAATGTTATTGTCAATGATTTCTGAAGTTTGATCTTTCCTTCTTTCTCTCTTTCTTTTTTTCTTTGTGTTTTTTTTTTTCTCAAGATACTATTGCATCTTCAACAGTTGCAACTTGACTAGTGTACATTTTAAAAATGTTCCCACCTATCCATCTATTGACAAATTACTTTATACCAAACTTTTATTCTGTAAAATCAATACGCACTTAAGATCCATTTCCATAAAAGCAATCCTTAGGAGGAATACTTCTTTGGAAAAGTAAAAATAAATAAAGTTAAAAAGAATAGATAAGTGAGGACCCCTCTGGAAATGAATGGTCAGCAGTGATACATACCGTATATACTCGAGTATAAGCTGAGTTTTTTCCGCACAAAATTTGTGCCGAGTTCGGGTTTTTTGGCACAAATTTTGTGCCGGAAAAAACTCGGCTTATACTCGAGTATATACGGTAAATGTCCATGGTGGAAGCATTATCCTGTAAGTGTCAAACAGGCCAGAGGCTATAATTTGTTGGGTTAGACATAGGCTTTCAGCTGTTTTGTCATGGTTGTCATTTAGATTTACTGAGTTTTATTTTTTTTATGTCTTTTTAAGTAAAATTGTTTCAGAAATAAAATGATGACTTGTTTATTTAGAGAACTCTAGCAACTTAAAAAAAAATATTCTTAAAGCTGGCACCAAGGTCCAGGCTCAAGGAACTACATTATCCCTGAACAGATGACAGTATGTAACAGGCCGTGATGAACCTGCTGGAGACACAAGTCTGTTGGGGGTGAATTCAGGCTTAACAGGGCTGGATTTTCAAGAAAAGCCTGTAAAATGGAATGCTCTGATTTAAAAGTATTGGCAATTAAATACCAAAAGAAAAATAGAAAAGGAAAAATAAAAAATAAATTAAAAACAAACAAACAAACAAAAAACACAAAAAAACCTTGCAGGCTAAAAGTGAAAAGAAAGCAAAACAATACAATGTCAGCAGGTGGGAACTCCTAGTCTGGTCCCAGGCTGCGCTAAACTACCCTCTCCACACCTCAGGGAGGAAGTCTTTCCTATGGTTTTCTAGTGCCTCTTTGATAACTGGTCCTCGCACAGGCCTTGTGTACCTTCTTTGCACGGCTAGTACCTGGAGTTTAAGAGAAGATTTACTATGATTTGACTGCAACCTCTTATCTGCAAATACGCCACTCAACCCATCTGTGATCAACCTTCTTAAGACAGTCTAGTCCTTCAGAGGTAGGTTAAATCCTGCCTCGATCTGAGAGTCGGAAAAAAATTTAAGTCATTTCCTATGAGTCCTCTCCCCTTTGTCCCATTGCATTCCACCTACAAAGTTCTCTGTCCATCTTTTCCCCTATCCCTCCTCTTCCTCCACCCACGATTACCAAAATGGGTATTAGTTCCTGGGGTTGGACCCTGGGCCTTCAAGTCAGATGCATAGGGCTGGTGGCCTCCTCTGCTACTTACTCATCAGGTGACTCAGCTTCAGATACTCTCTCTGCCTTCCAGTATCTCTATCGGTAAAATGGGCTTGACAGTAACAGAATCTACTTACTGGGGGGATGAAACAGAGTAACAGATGAGTTTTCCTACCCCAACACTAGGTGAACATCAGCAAAGGCACTCTCTGTATCAGTGCACGGCTGTATCAGTGCACGGCTCTCATTCTCTGAATTTGAGTTAAAATGACATTCGTTGTTCTCACTACCACCTCTGAGGGCTTAATCCATCAAGCTTTACCCTAAAGTAATCTTAAAGTTAAAAGGTGTAGTGTGATCTATGTGGTGAGGGCCTATACTACAACCTTCTTCATTCTAGATATTGTACTTCTTTTCCTGTTGTTTGGAATCCCATCTGCCATAAAAAACAAATGAATCCTTTTCATGATTCATATTAAGTTCATTGACAACATCAGGTTCCTGAACCTGGATTTTTGGCAACCACATACAGAACTTCCTAACTCACATCTTCCAAACCTCAGAAAGAAACTCCATGGACAGGAGGGGCCTGGGGAGACGTTGATTACAGGATATAAAATTCTCATTTGATAGGAGGAGGAAGAAGTTCAAAAGATCTATCATACAACATGATGACTACAGTTAATAACAACGTATTGTACCCTTAAAAGTTGCTAAGGGTTCGCCACTTGTAGCTCAGTGAGTAGGGCACCAGCCACATACACCGAGGATGGCAGGTTCGAGCCCAACCTGGGGCTTGCTAAACAGCAATGACAACTGCAACCAAAAAACAGTCGTCCGTCTGTTGTGGCGGCAACCTGTAGTCCCAGCTACTGGGGGGGCTGAGACAAGAGAATCACATAAGCCCAAGAGTTTAAGGTTACTGTGAGCTGTGACACTACGGCACTGTACTAAGGGCAACATTATGAGACTGTCTCAAAAAAAAAAAAGTTGCTAAGAAAGTAGATTTTAAGTGTTCTGACCACGGGAAATGATAAGTATGTGAGGCAATGCATATGTTAATTAGCTTAATTTAGACATCCCGTAACGTATACATGTTTCAAAACAAAACAAAACACACACACTTCTATATAAGTAATACCCATATACAATTTGGGGGAAAAATTGCCAAATAATCCTTTATATAAATTGCCCATCCAGGATTTGTTGAAAAGGAAGATAACACCAATACCTTTACATCCTGGCTTTTAAAATTTTACTTGCTTTGGGCAGCACCTGTGGCTCGAAGGAGTAGGGTTCTGGCCCCATATGCTAGATGTGGTGGGTTCAAACCCAGCCCTGGCCAAAAACTAAAAAAAATAAAAAGATACAAAATTTTACTTCCTGTGTACTCTTTTTAGGAAGGGAATGATGTGCTACTTGTATCTAGACAATCAGTTTTTTAGCTGGTAACATGTAGAAGTGCCACCATAATGTTAACATTCTTCATTTGCTACTAGAGTCAGGGTGATGGATTAATCTAAATAGTATAGGTAACTTAATCTTCCACTGGGTTTCTTCCTCTGCCTACATAAGGCTACTGCTCAACCATTCATGCCTCCAGCTAATCTGCTGCATCAAAGCATATGATGAGTCCTACAAGAAATTCCAAGAAAAAATGAGAATCTAACAGAGTTTATGATCTAATGATTTGGTTAAGAAATGTCCATAAATAATTAGAACATAGGTCACTGCCATCCTTGGGGGCTACAACATCTACGTTGAAAGTAATGGTAAGTCTTGCATATTGCATTCTTGCTAGGTTTTAAAGGGTGGGCAGAAGTTTGGCAAATGGCCATGGGGAGAGTGATAATGAGATTATGGGTGGGAGGATTAATAACAGCAAAGCCCAAGTCACCAGTGCATGGCCCTTGTTTGGGGGCAGTACATTTATATTATCTAGAAAGAAGGAGCAAAAGCCAGAAAAAGCAACAAAAGCAACTTGAGATGAGTAACTTCCATGAGGGATTTTGTCCTTGTACGGTGTGTGGTGAGAAGATGACTACCTCGAAATTTTAGGCTATGATGTGGAGGATAGTCAAGACCATGGGTTGTCTGGAAGCAGAAAGACCACTTAGCTTGGTGACAGGAATGACAAAGCCCTGAATCCTGGATGCAGCTATGGGAATGGAAACCTAAGAGCCCTTGAGATATGATAATGTTATTTTAACATTTTTTTCAAATCTGCTTCTATGCTTTGTGTCTAAAATGTGTGTACCTAGATGTATGTGTGTGTGGCGTTTTGGGTGACCTAGATCTGTAGTCCTCAAACTCCAGGCCATGATCTGGTACGAGTCCATGGCCTGTTAGGAACTGGGCCACGCAGCAGGAGTGGCAGGTGAGTCAGCGACACTTCATCCGTATTTACAAACACTCCCCATCACTCACATGACCGCCTGAGCTCAGCCCCTCCCCATCACTCACATGACCGCCTGAGCTCAGCCACTCCCCATCACTCACATGACCGCCTGAGCTCAGCCACTCCCCATCACTCACATGACCGCCTGAGCTCAGCCACTCCCCATCACTCACATCACCGCCTGAGCTCAGCCCCTCCCCATCACTCACATCACTGCCTGAGCTCAGCTGCAGCATTAGATTTTCATAGGAGCCTGAACCCTACCATGAACCTAACATATGAGGGATCTAGGTTGCCTGCGGCTTATGAGAATCCAATGCTATTACCCTGCTCCCCATCAGTGGGAAAATTTGTTTTCCATGAAACCAATCCCTGGTGCCAAAATGTTGACAATGGTTGACCTAGATGTTTCTGTGCTCTCCTAACGTATTTGGAAGTTCTCTCCCTTTCTCTCTCCTCCAGCTCTTCCCACCCATCTCCAATAAAAGAGAAAAATGCAGGATGTATAATTCCATGACACGCAGTAACCACAGGACCTGGAGATAAATGAAATGGATTCAATTATAGCTTTGTTATAAGTTATATGACATTGAGTGCATCATTTAATATCTCTGAATGAGGGTGGCCCATTTCAGTAACACCTAGAGAGGACTGTCTATACAGGCCCAGTGTTTTGATGACAGATATCCTCACTGCCCCACCAGAGAAGAATCATTTGGAATGAATGAACTCCAAGTTCCCTTCCAGATGTAAAGTTTCATTATTTTATAATTTCACTTTGCGTGATTTCCCTCTTAGTCATGTCCTCATTCTCGCCTGCTTACTTCTAGGTTTCGGCCGTGTGAGATGGAGACAACTTTGGGGGGCTTTTGAAACTGTCATTGGTGCTGTCTTTCCCTTGGAAAGGAATATGAGAAACCAGTTCTGCTGATGCTTTGAAAGCTGTTGTTAAGTGTCACACCACTTATAGGCTGCTCCAGGGGCCCTGGTCGGCCAAATGTTGGAACCCTATTTCTACCTCAATTTTCAGTGGACTTAGGAGACCATGTCCCATGGCCTTTCCACTTTCTAACCATATAGAACTTCTTTTTGTGGCAGAAAACCAATTTGGGATCTGTGGACCCAATGAAAAATAGCAAATCAGTGAGTAATAGTCTTTCACTCTAGTTTTCCTCCTTAGAGATAGCACTGGAAGTCTGTGAATCTGCAATGAAATTCTACAGTGAATTCCACCAGGTCATCAGAAATGAACATAATCTTGTTTTACCAAAATGTAACATCAAGTCAGCCATGCCCCAGCAAATCCCACATTTCTTATAAATTCATCTCAGGAGCATGGTAGCTCAGGATACGTTCTGAGAGTCATCAAATTGTCACCCAAGGGCGATTATCAAACACATATGACATTAGTATTATTCCAAGGAGAGGATGATTCCAAGAGAAAGATCAGAATTAAATGTATGAAGCCTCTATCCCATTGGAAGTCATTCCCAATCCTTTCAGGTCAGCGAGAGGCAGTGCCACAGATTCTCACTGAATCATGACTCATTACTAAAGAAGACGGCCCAGGTCAGTCTCCAGCAGACAAGAGAGCCAAGGTGAAGTCCAAAGTGGGCGGATGGCTTCTGAGCAATCTGCTGCAGTAGCTGGGCCTTTGTAAATGGCCTAAAATTATGATGCTTTCTCAGTGTTTGCTGCGGCCCACACGTGCACCATGAATCAAGTGACAGTCACTTCATATGCCAGGGTGACAGCCATGAATATTCATCACAAAGAAACGAAATGCGAAGTGACTGTGCTCAATTTTCTGAACACCATCTACACATCAAAATACTCCTGGAAATTTTGAAAAGAAAACACTGTCGTTACTCTTTTTCTCATTTTAACTGACAATGGGAGGAATACATGAATGTGAAATGGTATTTCTATTGTCCTAAAGACTTTGATTTGGCTTTTAAAATCAGATCTTTAAAACATTTTGTTTTCTCCTTTGCTTGGAATAAGGACATGTTTTGTTCAGTAACAATTCTAAGTCTAACATCCTGCCATAGATCGCCGGTGTCCACTACTTCTGCCTAAGCCTTTTCCTCCAGGCCAGTAGACTAAATTTTGACACTGGTGGTCATTTACTTGCTCACAGAATTGAATTATTTTGTATATTACCTGTCACTTCCCTCCGAATATCAGTTTATTAGGATTTAAACTGGAATTGCCGAACCAGATTGCTTCTTTGGGGATGATTAAGAATACAAAATCAATGTCCTGTGAAGTCTGTGAGAGCTGGAGGCCATTGAAGAACTCATCGATGAGTTATGCGGCATAGAAATCAGGTTAATGGGGTTAATGCTCGAATTTTCACAGTGTCCTAATTGACTACTTAATATATTTGATAAGACATAAAAAGGTCCACTGCCGGGGGTAGCTCCCATGGCTCAAAGGAGTAGGGCACTGGCCCCTTATGCGGGAGGTGGTAGGTTCAAACCTAGCCCTGGCCAAAAACTGCAAAAAAAAAGTCCAACACCAAAGCAAAACTATATATTTCTAAATGCACATATAATGTATAAGTAAATGTACAGACAGCATTCTGGAAGGATTTACTCAAAATTAATGTATGTGTTTACCTCTTGGGAGGAGAGGGGGATTGAGCGCTGGTCAAAGGAGATGTTGATTTCATCTCTTTAATTCTTTACAGATTTCAGAGTAATAATGTGTTCATGCATTAGTATCAAAATACAAAAGAAATAAATGTATAAAAATTTTCATTAATAACTTAAAAAATGAGGCCTTGGCAGGATTTCCTGCCACACCAGGGAATGGGGCTTCCTTTTCATGCTAGGAGGAAACAGTCATCCATGGTTGTATCTATCCTCTGAATCTCCTCCAGATCTGAGAGCTTAATATGAGGAACTACTCCCCACCTCTCCTACTGAACGTAACATCAGACTTCTCAAGGATTTATGGCACTGGTTGGTCTCGCTGAACACTGCTCCGCCATTGCTTTTCTCTGTTTAAAGGATGGCTGTAACTAAGCGGACACTTAGGAGGTTCTTACCCTTGGCCTTGACTGTTTGAAAGCATTGAAACAAGGAGATTAATGGTAACATCGCTCCCAAGTATCACATTCTGATTTGGATAATGCATTCCAAAAACCAAACAGAGATTTGCTCCAGCTAAACAAAAGATGTGGTTGATGAGTATGCAGAACCATCTGAATGGATTATCTATCCAAGACTGAAGATACTCCAGGACAACACACTATTTGGTCATCTCACATCTTCCTGATGATGGAGGTCTAAGGGCAGTGGAAGGGGCTTTAGAAAACTTAGCTGGGTTTTAGTTCCAGAAGGATTGGGGCAAACTAATTAACCCTGATAACCTCGTTTTCCATGGCAAATAATCATCCCTACCTTGTCTATCTTATGTAGTTATTTGGAATGAAGCAAGTGTTTTTGAAAATGCCCCGAAAGGCCAATCCAATGGAATAGGGTATTTATTTTTCACTCAGTGTCTTTGAGGGTGAGTATGAGGCTCCTTTTGTTTTTACCTGTCCTGATAGAAAATCTGTCCCCGGGCAAGCTTTAATTTTCTAGAAGACATCATGTTTTGTGTGGACATTTTTCCTTAATCTAATTTGACTTTTCTTGATTATTCTCTGAGTAGAAAAGGATATCTAGCTGCATTTTTCAGAAGTATCATCTTCTTAGGAGTTTTAAATTTCTGCAATAAGAGTGCCCATTGTATTTTATAGGACTTGTGGTTAGCACCACAATGAGAACTATTTGCTGGGGACCCTACCCTGTCATATCATGGGCAATTCCCTGGGTCCAGGAGAGGATGTCAAGTCTACTTTGTCCCTAACCTGCTGATCACATGACCAAACACCAAACTTTTTAAGCATGGGCTTCATTGCCTATATAAGGGGGTAAAACCTCATAGGTTTGCGTTAAAACAAATGGGATTATCTGCATTCAAAATAAGCATGGAGGTTTTGTAGAGTTTACGAATGGTAAAAGGAGTGGTAGAAGAAGGGACGCCTTCACTGTGTGTTCTGCTTACCAATTACAGCCACCGATACCTGTCTCTTGTAGAGTTGCCCCAAATTGCATGGGAACAGATGGTGTTTGTGGTGCAGGTTGGAATCTTTAACCATGAACACTTGTCTCTGACCAAATTCACTCCTTTCTGCCCAGACTCTGTCCATGATCTCTGTGGCCTCACATTAAGCTAAAGCTCTGTTGCCTGGTATGGTCTGATGCGAAGTAACCCTTCCAGTTTTATGTCCTATTCTCCCATTGATAGACCCATTCTTTGGTTAAAATAAACTACTTCCTGTTCATTAAACATTCTCCCCCATTCCCTTCTGCACTATTTATCCACTGCTTACAATGTCCTCTCAGTTTTACATGTCACGGCCTTTAAGAATCAGTCCAAATACCACTTCATGATCTTTCTCTGAGTCCTACATTCCTAAGTAATCTCTCTCATCTTTAAAATTCCTTAGCTTTGCCATTTTACTATTTCTACCTTTTAGTAGCATTATCTATACATATAATTTATCAGTATCTTGACAGTTATACAGTATGCTCTTGAAGATGGACTTCTGTTTCAGCTTCATAGTAGCTACCATTTGGCCCAATACTACAGTTACAAAGACTCCCTGATCACAAGAATGGAGAAGCTTATGAATCCTATGTACTCAATTTTGATATGAGGACAACTAATGACAATTAAGGACAGGGTGGGGGTGGGGGAAGTGGTGAGTAGAGAGAGAAAGAAGGAGGGAGGGTTGGGGAAAGGAAGAGGGACGGAGGGAGGTGGGGCCTTGGTGTGTGCCACACCTTTTGGGGGCAGGACACGATTGCAAGAGGGACTTTACCTAACAAATGTAATCAGTGTAACCTGGTTTCTTGTACCCTCAATGAATCCCCAACAATTAAAAAAAAAAAAAAAGAGTCTCTGAAAGTGCACTGCATGAATAGGTGAGGGAGACAGTGGATACAGATATAAGAACAGCAAAAGGAAACTCCCAAGTCTAACCCTCCTTAAGAGACTGGACAATTGAGATAAAAGGTAAGATTAGCCATCTGTGAAAGTCACAAGGAGAAATATCCAGTAATGATTATGTAATTATGTAGTTAAGTTATTAAATGCAAAGATTTTTTTCTGGAATTCAAGTTCACTGTTGTCATCTGTTTTGCTCTGCTCCACCTCGGTTCTATAGAGTCTAACTTGCAACTTATACGTAACACACTGTCACCGTTCAGCGTATGGCAAGGATTGGTTCTGAATGTCAGGGTTTGCAGCTGACTAAGGGTAGCAGGGCTGAGAGAGGGAAATGGAGAGGACTGACCCCCCAACTCCAGGGTTCAGCTCAAGACTAATGAGTGATGTCAGGAACAGGAAGATCCACAGACCACTGGGATTTGATGACTTGGACAGCTTCGTTCTAATGCTGCAATTCTAGGCTCATGGATATTTCTCTAGATCTTTTGCTCCGTCATTAAGGATGTGTCAAATGTATCCCTTGACTGGATCTAAACAGATTCTTCAAAGGGCAAATATGGAAATGAAAGGCAAGAAGGATGTGTTCCCTGTGTCTCACGGTCGTCCTGGGCACTGACAGACTCTCAAGTTGCAGTTTCACTGGCATTTCTGGGGTGATCCCTGAAGCACAAAACCCAAGTGTTAGATGTTCCTTCGTGTAACCCTGTTCATCATTCACTTCTGCAGCAGGAAATGATGCTGCCTGTGTTGTCAATGATTCCCTAGGCTGCCTCTTCCCACCATCCTTCCTTTTGTTACTGATGCATTGGCTGTGGCCCAAGGGTCTTAGGGGGGCCGCTCGCAGGTGCAAAGGAGGGTTGAGGTTTGTGTACTGGGCTGGTGGAAGGATTCTGGCTTCCAGCTTCTAGCAGAGTGTGGTGTTATTAAAGGGCAGCAGGCTCCTCCTGCAGCTCCCCAACCAAGGAAAATACTGGAATAGAAATCACATAATCACAGATCTTATATTTTTATCAATTGAATTATATTTATATTCTGCCAGTTTTATAAAAAGGGAGGAGAGAGAGATTTGATATGGCTCCATTCAGCAAACACCCTGCCAGGCTCAGATGCTTGGTTATGTAACCGAATGGAGAAGAACACGCTCCCTCTAAAGCTACACCCTTTCTTGGTCTGAGGATATCCTTTGTTTTTGGTGCAGCGATGAGAGATAGGACTAAAACTTGTGATTGCTGACATTTTGTTAAGTGATTGCTTGTGGAAAATTGCTGGCTGGGCGACTGGTCAACAAGCTTCTCCATATAAAACCAGTATACCACTCAGTTAAAACTCAAGTTCATGCCAGGTGATTGGCTGGAATCTGCAGCCAGCTGCATCCATAAAATACCATCCATGCCTGCACACACGTGGCAGGGACCAATTTTTTTCTCTACTACTGTATTTCATCAACTTAAAACAAGTGGAACGGACATAATGCAATTTGGGCAATTTGGATCCTTGGAGCTTATTATTTTGACACTGAATCTCTCACTCCCCTTCCTTTAATTTCTTAAAGCCTGAACTACAGCAATTTGTCAGTGTTCATTGATCTCTCTGAATCAGTGGGCTTCTACATTTTTGACTGTGTCCTTTGGAAATAAGTACATCCTACGTTGTGACCCAGAGCACACACAAACACATTCAACTGAGAATAAATTTCATGTGATAATACCCTCACGCCATCAGAAGTATTCTGATGTTTTCTGTTCGATACTGTTCTAAGTAAAAACAAATGTTCTTCCTAATGCACTAAGTTCATTTCATGGAAACTCTAAGGTCAAAGAACAACTTTTATTAGACTCTGTCCTGTTAAGTGCCATTGTGTAAAGAATAAAGTCAAGAAATGTTGTGAAGTGAATAGATTTCTTTCCAAGTAAAAAGAACAATCTTGAGGACTGCATTGCCCAAAAAAGATATTTTGATTTCCCCCACTGTGTATAGAGAACAGAGTGGGCATTTGTCAGTTACTTGGACTATAGAAACCTATGAAAGATTCTGGTGTCAATGTCTTCATTAAAGGAAAGAATAAGAAAAGGGAAGGAAGGCAGGTCCAGCTCTGTTCATTTTCAAACAAAAGGTATAGGACGGTGCTGGCACAGAGACTCTGAAAGACGAGATCTGCCTAGTCTCACGTTGGCCAGTAAGAACGCATGTGATTTATATTTTATCGTTGCTAGATAAAACATTGCTTAAAGGAGAAGCATGTTAGAGTCCCAATGGCAATTTAAGGTAGAAAGTCACTTCTCCCTTGGCGTCTAACCCCTCCACCCGAATCTTCAGCACATTGATCTTCTACATCTCCAAGTACTGAAAATGAACTTATTAGGCCAGAATCAGAGCTTACACATACTATCCATTTGCTTTTCCTGCTGCACTGCCTTTAGACATACAACTGAGTGTGTGCATTGAACTATTTTATTTTAAGATAATTTCCCTACTCTATTTTATTTTAAGAAGATTTCCCTATGAGAATTGATTCAAGCTGTACTCAGGGTCACCAAGAACTTGGTCTACACTGGGTGTTGGTGTTAGACAGGAGGACAGAAAGAAGTGAAACTTCCACAGCCCTCAGTCCAGTTAGTGAGGCAGCCTCATTCACAGGAGGCTGTGCTCCTGGAAGCCAAGTGCTGTGCCGAGGTATACAGCCACTCCACTCTTTCTGACCCCAGGCCAGGTGACCTTTGAGCACAGCTTTGGAGACTAAGCAGAAGTCATTAAAAGTGGAAAGATAAAGGACCTTTCAATTGGGACTAGAAGAAGTTGGCTGTCTGGAGAGGTATGTTAGGGATTGCTTAGTAGGTAGGCATTTTTGCTGCTTACTGGTCTATGATGCCAGTGGTAGAACATGTTGATATTCGGTTGAAAAGACACCGGTATTGCAGTAAGGAGCTGGGTATTTATTGGGCTTTTAAACCCACACTACTTGGTTTTTCCTCTCATTGCCCAGAGTGTGCAAATCTTGCCCTGCCTCGTATGTGCGTGATGTGGAATTACACAGCCAGAAGGGGACTTGGGTTACTTATCCTCAGACCACTAATTTTATACATGAAGAAACAGAAGTGTAAGTCATTTAGTTAAAAGGGTCTTTTCCCAGGGATTGGAGAGAGCGCAGCCTATTTGCATATAGATGGAAAGCTGTCTTCCCACTGCTGCTGCTGTAGACTGGCTCTTAGTCAAAAAGAAAAACAGCTCACTGTTTATTTAAATTGAGCAGGAAGGAAGTGCGGGAGCACTTGGGTGTACCCGATAATCTCACTATTCAGCACGCAGAGGAATGTGGTGTAAAGGTAGCTTTGATTTGGACACCTTCCAAGGGAAGTGAGCTACAGAGTTACCAGGCGGACTTGGTAATGAGGCAGTTTTTTGGCGAAAGTAGTGACAAGCCACAGCCTCCAAATTCTACCAACTCTACCGGGGATCTGTTACATTCAGGCGTGAATAGCACACATAAAAGGCTGTCCCCTCTATAGGATTTTAAAAACAAAAGTTCTCCCTAGCTAGTGTTGCAAAAATTCCTCTGTTAGTAACAGTGAGTTTGGGGGCAGTTTCTGTACAATGTCTGGGAGGACTGTTATAAGGCTTCGTAGCTTGTAAAATTTGCACAATGGGCCACGGGTAGCTTCTCCGCTGCGAAGGAAGGCTAGGGGGCCTTCTTGGCATGTGCCAGCGAGGATGAATGCAGCAGAGGCTGCCTACATTTGCACAAATGAAGACAAATGCTATGCATTTTGCAAAGGAGAAAAAAAGTCATTTGAAATCAAACAAGCAGCCATGAAATTCTAGATGTGCTTAATGGCAGCACCGGACTCCAATTTGCTTTCTGCCCAACGTGGCAGCTTTTTTCTCAGTTTGACAAAATTATAAACGAAGAACAAAAATACGACAAAAGGTAATTGGCTGGCAGCTAACCCGTGGAGAAGCAGGACTTCCTCCAGAAATCCGGGGATCAGCAGTACAATGGACGGGCCCCGTGAGCTCACACGCGGCTGTTCTTTCTCAACTGATTTCACCAGGAGACATTCAGTGACAGATTCTGTCCTAGACCACTAGCAGGTACAGTTAATTATTTTCTTCATTTCCATAAAGGTCACAAGCAAAACATGGGCATGACAACTGAGAAAAAGTGTAATGGTCTTTTGCAGAGCAAGTAGGGCAGGTAAAGATTGCGGATGCCTCTTGCCTTCTGGGCAGGATGCTACAGGAGGGGGAAATCCCAAGTTCTAGCTGCTTTCAAAGGCTTGCTGCTCAATTCCTGATGAAATATCAAAAGAAATTGCCTTTAATCTATAGAACATCTGATTTCATTGCCATGGCATTTAGTGAATTAGGAACTAGAACGCTGTTGGCAAAAATCCTCCCCTCCCACGAGGTCTGGTCTGGGCTGGGAACCTCCAGCCCTCACATTCGCGACTGAACTTCTGACTTTATTTCCAGACAATGGATATTTGCCAGACTAACTTTGAAATGATGAATGGTTCCTTTCCCTAAGACGCTCAACAGTTCCATCAGTCTCTGGGATATTCTTTCTATAGCTGGAGATAACACTGTGGAAGATAAGTTCTCATTTTTCTGCTTATGTTTCTTCAAATGGCCAGGAGTCTTTCCAATATAAGGTCAGGAATAGAAATACATTTTTAAAAAATCATACACAAAGAAAAATGGTTCCTTTCAGTATCCTGAGGGCGTGCTTCCTCAATTGATCAAGAGGGTATTGATTTAGAACTTGGTGGGGAGGGCTTCGAGGACAGACCACCAGTGGGGGCTGGAAGGACCTCCTTCTGCTCCACCCAGACCACCGAGAGTATGAGAATTGGTATCTTCCACTGATCTTCACCTTTCAAATAAAGGAGTCAAATGATTACAGATGAAGACCTCAGAACGTATTCGTTCAATATCTTCTATTCAGAGCCTAGAAAACGCACAGGTGAAATGCTTGCGCAGAGCCTCCCGGTTGGTAAGGGTGCCCTGTGGTCGGCCCCGTGTCCTGACTCCCTGGTCTGGGCTCTCTTCTAAGCAATGCTGCTTTTACCTCTCAGTGACATGGGACAAAGCAATACATAAATGTTGCATAGTGCTGCCATTTCTTAAACGTGCTTTTAAAATCCAAAGCCCACATTAAAAAAAAAAAAAAAAAATCTCAAACACAAAGACAATTTGGAAAACCTCATGAAATGAATAGGGGAGTTTACCACCTCCTCAGCCAATTGGTACAGAATGTTCTGAAATTAGGACACAGGAATCACCAAGCAAAGTATGGTTGTTTCCGAGTGGTGAGAGGCTGCAGGTGGTTGTGGAGAGACCCTGAGTAGCCTGGCAATGCCCACAGCTCAGGGGCATAGCTGGCCCCCTTTGCTCATGGGAATAGAGTCACATACATGCCCTTGTTTTCTTGTAAACAGCTCTCGGGTATGCGTGTTCCACAAACACATTCACTTCTGGATCTTGGAGGCTTCGTGCTAAATTTCCCATGCACTGCCTTGAGTTCCACACCTTTTGACTGAGTGTGCAGAAGTAAACAATACAATATATTTTCCAGCACTTTGCTTATGTTATCTCTTTTAATCCTAACAATAACCTCAAGAAGTACACGTCTTTATCTTTACCCCACAGATGTACAAATAGAAGTTCATAAAGAAGTGCCCCCAAATATGCACAGCCAAAAAATGACCGGGCAGGATTAACTGAATTCTTCCTGATTTGGAAATCCATGGTACTTAAAAAGGCACATTTCACAAACAGTCCATTTTAAGTTACAGCTCCAGGTCATGGGTATCATTTTACCACTAAAAATAATTCCTTGAAAGAAACGCAGATATTTCAAATATCAAACATTTTTTCAAATTCTTTATAAGATTAGGAAGGGGTGGTATTTGAGCAGAGAGTAGGAGTAATAATCACATAGAACTCTATTTACTCTTTCTCTGTGTCAGGCCATGTTACAAGTGCTTACCAGATATTAACTGACTAGACCCGCAGACAATCCTCCTGCTATCTCCATCCTGGATGTGGGGAACCTGAGCACAGAGAGGTTGAATCATTTGTTTAAGGTCACACAGTAAGTGGCAGGGCTGGGTTTCACATCTCTGTCTGGCTCCATAAACCCTGCTTTAACCATTCAGCTGTCCTGTATTTCCTTGTCTTCCCTGCAAGTCAGTTTTTAGTAAGGCTGCTACGAGAAAAAAACACAAAAGACTGATACATGTATATTAAAATTTACTTGAAAATGCATGCTTTCTAGATACAAAAAATAAAGTAGCAAGTGTTTTAGAACCCTAACATTTCTGGAATAATTCTTGGTATCAGTGGAAAGTAAGCTAATCGACTTTATAAAAATTCTAAAATGTATTATTTTGTTTCAAAAGAGAGAGAGAGAGAAGGGAAAACAAAAAACAAAAAAACCCACTGAGTTCCTTCAGACGATTAAACTAGCTCCTTCCTAGTTCCAATGGGCTG
Source organism: Loris lydekkerianus (assembly GCA_963574355.1). NCBI lineage: Eukaryota > Metazoa > Chordata > Mammalia > Primates > Lorisidae > Loris > Loris lydekkerianus. Next base: position 23,971 of record CAUYPK010139281.1, read on the forward strand.
TACCAACTGGGAAGGCCTTTGACCAAACTGATACCAATCTGTAATTCAAGCACAGAGAGATGCCATAGACTGTCAAGCTAGAAAGTTTCTTCTTCTATTATTGAGGAAACCGAAGCTCAGAGAGGCCAAGGTTCTCACTGTTGGAATCAGACTTAGAAGTGTGAACTTGACACAGAGCTGCAGTTAAACAATCCGGTCTACACAGGCGCTCATCCACTTCACTCTTAATCACAAAGAAATGAAAACAAAACAACAAAAACAAAAGCAAGCTTACATAAAGGACATTTCACAAAAGCACACTTGCTGCGCACGTCACATACGGCCATGTCCCCAAATCCCTCAGCGGATCCCTTTGACTGTACTTCAAATATGCCCAGAATCTTAGTTTAAGCCACAATCATGGTCACTCCTGCAAGAGTCTCCTAAGTGCTCTCCTTCCTCATCGTGGACCTCCTCCCACCTCCCACCCACTATGCACAAAATAGTCAAAGTTACGCTTTTTCACTTTTTTGAGACAGAGTCTCACTTTGTTGCCCTGGGTAGAGTGCGGTAGTGTCACAGCTCACAGCAACCTCAAACTCTGGGGCTCAAGTGATTCTCTTGCCTCAGCCTCCCAAGTACAGGCGCCCACCACATGCCACAATGCCTGGCTGTTTTTGGAGACGAGGTCACGCTCTTGCTCAGGCAATCCACCCGCCTTGGCCCCCCAGAGTGCTGGGATTACAGGTGTGGTCCACCGCACCGGGCCACAGTGACACTTGTAAAACATAAAATCACGACGTCATTGCTCAGCATAGAATCCCTGCAATCTCCTCCTCCCATTTATTTAGAGAAAAATCCGAATCCGTATTATACATCCATTCCGCCTTCCTGATCGTCTCTCCCCCGTTCTCCGCCTGCCTACTGCTCTCTGGCAATACCACGTCTATGCTGTTCCCGGATCTCCGTACGCACTTCCACCGCAGCGTTCCCACTTCCCGTCTTCTCTTCCATGACCTGGTCCATTCGCAGCGTGCCATTATTTCAGACAATTCTTTGCTTAAATGTCATTGCATCAGAGAGTCCATCTCTGCATATACTATGTAGCCATCTTATTATGTTCTGCCTTGTGTGACCATTTTTATTCATGACAGTCATTGTCCCATGATGTGGCATGTGTTTGTATGTATGTATGTGTACACCCATGTATGTGTGTGTAGGGGTCTGTGTGCACATGTACCTACAGTGCAGGCATCTATTACTGTGTATATATATGTGTGTTTATCTGTGTGTATCTGTAGGTCTATGTGTGCACACTATGTGTATGTACTTACGTTTGTATCCACAGTAAATATTTGTTTATTTTTCCTAATAGGAATATAAGCTCAAAAAGGCTTATTCGCCATTTAATTTATGTTTATTTATTTCACTATTGCATCCTTTGTGTCGAGAACATAATAGATGTTTAATAAAAATGTGTTGAATGAGGAATAAATGATTTATGATCATAATAATGATCTGAAACATGTGGAAAAAATATTTTTCAAATATTTTTAAGAAGAACAGAAAGAATTATATGGCCTACTTTATAATATGATGTTTTAATTTAAAATGCATTAAAATTAGTCTAGTATTCTAGTGTTCTGCAAAAATACTTATAGTTCTATATGACTTACTGCCTCAAATTTATGAAGGGTGAGGTTTTACTGTTAGGTGGCAGCTACGTTGAATTTCTTTCATTGGGTTATATTTGCACTTTTAAGAATTTTTTTTATTCTTTATTTTATAGTGAAATATATGGTGGCTATAGATTTATATAATCTCTTAGCAAAAATAATTATGAGTAGGAGGTAATATTATTTATTGAGATGTGCTATTTCTAGGCCCTGATCTAAACCTTTTTGCCATCCTAAATCATTTAACACATTGACGACCACTCTAGGAAAAAATTTTTTTTTCCCCCTTGGGGCCACAGTGTTTTATTAGATCAAGGTAAGTCAAGGGATGTGTGAATTATATGCTTCACAAGGCCCCATGCTCAAAAGTAGTATAAGTTTAATTATAACTCAAAAGTAGTATAAGTTTAATTATAATTATAAATTATAAATAATTTAATTATAATTATTATATTATACAGTTATACTGTTATACAGTTATACTGTATAGAAGGGGTCAAAAAAAGGAAAAGGAAAGAAAAAAAACCACATTTAAATTGTAATAATATATATCAATAACAAAAGAAAGGAAAAAAAACTACATTTAAATTGTAATAATATATACCAATAACAAAAGAAAGGAAAAAAACTACATTTAAATTGTAATAATATACACCAATAACAAAAGATGAATACACGTCACGTTTGAGCACCTCTTATAATTGCAAAAGTCAAATGTCACTTGAATATGACAATTTCCATACAGTTTTTTCCTTTCTTAAAATGTGTATATATATTTTGGGCACCCTCTGTATGTTAATCCTCCAAAAGCCTCTGAAGTGGGAACAATTATTACCCCTAGAAGTAGGAACTATTATTACCTCTAATTTAGCAGTGAGGTATCAGAGATACCCAGAGTTAAATACCCCAATCAAGGTCACGCATCTAATCAGCAGTGTAGACAGAATATAAAGGGCAATTTGTCCAATCCTCTATTCAGTCATCCACTGTTTAATTAAAAAAAAAACACCTCCTGTGTATCTACAACATACCAGGAACTGAGTTAAGTTACCAGGTTGCAAAATAGGGATGCAATCTCTATCATCAGGATGCTAGGGCATAGGACAGAAGAGTGACCAGATGTCAGGCTGGCCAAGAGACCAGCTTCCCCGGAGAGACAGAAACCAGAAATATCTGACTGGGCAAGGGACGGTCCCTTCTCCCACTTGTAATTCCTATTTTAAGGGTGGAGTCAGTGAACATCATGGAATGATCCAAGTTCTTTCATTTTCTTCCCTAGATTCTTCTACTAACGCCATAAAGAGAGGGGTTATTTCAGTAGTAAGTGGCCTGAGCTTTGATGTTTGTTTCCGTGGGTGGCCTTGAATTGTAGCCACTCTTGTTGTGTTTCATCCAGTTTTCCTTGACATCTGAAGAGGCAGTTTCTCTGGGGAGTATATTTTTGTATTTCTCCATATGCTGCTTTTTGTCTCCTCACATATATTGCCAATTAGACTTGTGAGTTCCACCACAGGCCAGATCTGTAACTTAAGTTTAGTGTTGGGCTGGAAAGAAATATATTATTATTATTATTCTCTCTGGTTCATGTCTTTCTCTCTATTGTAGAAATGAGATTAATTTCCTTGCACTTTTCCTCAACAGACTGATGTGCTTCTTCCATTTTACTTCATCCATTTTTTGTACGTTGCTCATAGGCTTCCTTTATGCATGATTACACTTGTGTCCACCATTTTTAAAAAATCTATTTAAGGACGTGCCCTCTGGCCAGGGGCGGGGATCCTGTGACCTTAAGGCCAAATGCGGCCCTCTTGGTCCTGAAGTGCAGCCTTTGACTGAATCCAAATTTTACAGAACAAATTCGTTCTGATGCTCTTTCCTCCTTCTCATGCTCTCCCAGGATGTGTGATTTGCGGTCATGTTCAGGTAAGTCTACCGAGCATATTTGTTTATCAAATGTTTTCAGTGTTTAGAGAACATTATAAATAACAACCAGGATTATAAGACAGGCAAAGGCGGTTCCCTCAAATCCCTCACAAATGAAGGGGGTAGGGAATGAATGTATGTAATTTTAGAAAACATTTTTTAAAATTTTGGTAAAATACACAGAACATGAATTTGCCATCTTAACCATTGTCAAGTGTACAGTTCAGTGGGATGAAGTACAAGCAGTCACATTGCTATGCAACCATCACCATCATCCATCTGTATAACGTTTTTCCTCTTTCAAAGCTAAAAACTCTGCACCCATTAAACATCAACTCTTCATACCTCTCTCCCTCCAGCTTTTGGCAACCACCCTTCTATTTTCTATCTTTTTAAAATAATTTTTGGGAAATCATTGAGGGTACAATGAGCCAGGTTACCCTGCTCATTTTGCTGGGTTAAGTCCCTCTATTCATAGTGACCCACCAATAGTGTCACACACCATGGACCCCACCCCCTCCCTCCTTCCCTTTCTTCTCACCTCCTCCCCCTCCCCCCACCATGTACTAGCATCAATTGTCCTCATATCAGAATTGAGTACATTGGATTCTTGCTTCTTCATTCTTGAGATTCCTTACTAAAAAGAATGTATTTCAAATCCGTCTAAATTAATACAAAAGATGTATGGTCACCATCCTTTTTAGTGGCTGTATACTATTCCATAGTATACATATACCACAGCTTGTTAATCCATTCCTGGATTGGTGAGCATTTAAGGTATTTCCACAATTAGGCAATTGTAAATCGAGCTGCAATAAACAGTCTAGTGAAAATGTCCTTATGATAAAAGGATTTTTTTTTTCTTCTGGGTAGCTGCTCAGTAATGGGATTGCAGGATCAAATGGGAGGTCTAGTTTGAGTTCTTTGAGGGTTCTCCATCCTTCCTTCTATTCAACTACTCTAGATACTTCATACTATGTATACGTGGAATCATACCTTGGTTGTCCTTTTGTGACGACTTATTTCACTTAGCATACTGTCCTAAAGATTCATCTCTGCTGCATTGTGCATCAGAATTTCCTTCTTTTTTTTAAGGTTGAATAACATTCCAGTGCACGTGTACACTATTCTTTGTTTACCCATTCAACCACTGATGGACACTTAGGATGCTCCCACCTCTTGGCTATTGCAAGTAATGGTACTATGAACGTGGAGTGCAAATATCTGCTCAAAGCTTGAGTAATTTTAAAGGCTCAGAGCCAGAGAATGACCATAACACACACACAACCATGAAAACTCACAGCTAGACGCAACTGCTGAGGGCTTTGGG
>CAUYPK010139282.1:0-13066 GCA_963574355.1 Loris lydekkerianus
GGGTTGTTTTGAGGACTAATGCCAAAATAACCCTAGCATGGTGTTTGATGATACATAAATGTTCTGTTGTACATGTTAGAAAGAGTACAGGCGATTGCACTAATGCACACAGCTATGATTTAACAATAATAATAAAAAAAATGAGAAAAAAAAGAAATAAAATTTATAAAGATTTGAAAGAAAAAATAAAACTGTCATTATTCACAGACAATATGATTGTGTATTTAGAAAATCCAGAAAAATCTATAATGAATTAGAAGTAACAAGTAAACTTACCAAGGTTACTTGATATAAGATCAATATGCAAAAAATCAATTATGCTTTATGTAACAATAGCAAAAAATTACAAAATTTCAATTCTCCACGAATTGATCTATAGATCTAATTGTCAATCAAATTCTTGACAGGAGTTTGTTTGTTTGTTTGTTTGTTTGTTTTTTGAGACAGAGCCTCAAGTTGTTGCCCTGGGTAGAGTACCATGGCATCACCACTCACAGCAACTTCCAACTCCTGGGCTCAAACGATTCTCTTATCTCGGCCTCCCAAGTAGCTGGGACCACAGGCGTCCACCACAACGCCGGCTATTTTTTGGTTGCAGCTGTCGTTGTTGTTTGGCGGGCCTGGGCTGGATTCGAACACGCCACCTCAGGTGTATGTGGCTGACACCTTAGCCACTTGAGCCATAGGTGCCCAGCCTGTTTGTTTGTTTGTTTGTTTGTTTGTTTTTTTATTTTATTTATTATTAAATCATAGCTCTGTACATTAATGCGATCATGGGGCACCATACACTGGTTTTATAGACCATTTGACATATTTACACCACACTAGTTAACATAGCCTTCCTGGCATTTTCTTAGTTATTGTGTTAAGACATTTATATCCTACATGTACTAAGTTTCACATGTACCCTTCTAAGATGCACTGTAGGTGTAATTCCACCAATCACCCTCCCTCTGCCCATCCTCCCCCCTCCCTCCCCACTCTCTCCCCCTTCCCCCTATTCCTAGGTTATAACTGGGTTATAGCTTTCATATGAAAGCTATAAATTAGTTTCATAGTAGGGCTGAGTACATTGGATACTTTTTCTTCCATTCTTGAGATACTTTACTAAGAAGAATATGTTTCTGGAACCTTAGTTCTTAACTGTCGAAAATTAATCTGACACTTCATGCACTTTTAGCTGGAAACAAATGGACCCTGAATAATTTAAAGGACATTTTGTCAAAGTGTCCAACAGAGTTGAAAGCTCTTGATTTTTCATTGCTCCTACGACCTAAGTCAAACTGACTAAATGACTAATATTGGTGCTTCTATTCCTCTTGAAACCATGTCTCAGTCTATGTATCAGATGATCAGGATGCTTATCAAAGCTGAAAATGCACTTTGCAGAGCTGGTATCTTTGGATCTGCCTCCAGCTGGATTCCTGACACACTGAAGAATGGGAAGTGGTTCAGCTTGTTGTAAGCTGTTTTCAAATGTGCTATAGTTAAAAAGAAGATGGAATGAGCACAGGAAGAAGAATAAATGAAGGCCAAGGTTGATCCAGTGGTTACAGTGACATATGCCTGGGTTTTAATAGTAATGAAATTCCCAGTAACAGTTGTCTTAATAGATTTCTTAAACAACTATAAGTCATGACCCATAATAAAAATTGTTCAGGCATATTTTCAGTAGATAGATTTTCTTAAATATAGGTCATCCCTTAGAAGATTCATAAAAAGTTGCTTTCTGACAGTGGGTTTTATTTTACATATGTAGAGATATTGCCTCTTTTTAACCCAGCCTCCTCCCAAATCAGGGAAAGCCTACTGGCATTCAAGGATCTAAGGGAGAATTGTGAGAAACTGAAGGGAAAAAAATAAAGATAGATGGTATTTGTCATACTGATCTTTTAATATTGGTAAGTGTCATGGCCCCATTGGTTCTTAACATCTTTTCACTGCATAGTTCTTTGTAGGTTACCTCATCCAGTTTCATGTCTTTAAATACAATCTGTATGGTTATGACTCTCCAATTTCTAGCTTCAGCTTGATCTGAACATTAGAGTCTACTGTGTAACTACCTACTGAGCATCCTAGCTTGAATGTCTCAAAATCACCTCCAAATTAACACATGTGAAACTAAATTCATTGTCTTTTCCTATCCCAGATCTTGCCTACTGTATATCAAACAATATTCTTGGCACTAGAAATATAGTAGTGAAGACATTTCTGGCTTGTGGAATTTGTTTTATTGAGAAAGTAAGAATTAAAAAAAAAAAGTATAATGAATGTTTCATACATAAAATACAGTAGAACCTCTATAGTTGTCCACCTTCCTACATTGACCACCTCTTTAAGCTGACCTAATTTTCATAGACTGGACATGCACCACATGTATCGGTACAGTAGACCCAGTTCCTAGGTCAACCACTTTTGTATGTCAACCAGTTTGTTACAGTACCTTGAGTGGTCAAATTACAGAGGTTCTACTTATATATATTAAGTATATTGAAGCAAAGTGGACCAAGGAGATAATGAAAAAGAAGACAGGGTGATCAAGGAATGTCTTTCAGAGAAGACGTTAATTAAGGGAAAAACTTGAACACAAGGAATAAATTACACAAATATCTAGGAGAAAAATACTCGAATATGTTTGGTGCATGTGAGGAAAAGCATAGTGACTGGGGAGAACTTAGAGGAGAAGTTTAGCAAATGGACTAGAGATGTAGCCAAGGGCCATATTATGCATGCACTTGTACACCATGAAAAGGAGAATTTATTTTTTGTTCCAAGAGTGGTGAAAAGTCATTAGGATTTTGAGCAGACAATTGGTGTCATCTGATTTAGGTATTTAAAGTATCTCTTGTAGTGTGATAAAGATAGACTTCAGGGAGCTGGAGTAGTTGTAAGGAGACCAATCTGGATACTATTGCAAGAGTCCAAGGAAAGTGCTGGTGGCTTGAATTAAAGTGATAGCAGTGAATATAATAAAAAGTGGTAATATGCAGTTTATACTGTGTAAATAGCACCAACTGGATTTGCCTGTCAAGGAGAATGGCACCACCACCATCCATCCAGTTTCAAGTCAGAAACCTGAAAGTCATTCTTAAATCTTCCTTTCCTTCACCTCCACAGTCAATCCATTGCTAGAGACTGTTGATTCTCCCCAGGTGAAAACTGGGAAGAAGAACCCTTCTGGCAAAAAGAGTAGCATGTGAGATCAAATAAAATGTCTAGCAGGTTTGATTAAAGCACAGAATGTTTCTCAAGGAAATTAAAGAAATAGCATCCAGGATTAAATGTCATCACATGGAATGACATTGCCAACTCTCCTCCAGACCTAAATGATATTACCCCTTTTGAAACCCCCCACAGTTCCCTGTTATTTTCCTTCATAGCAGTTATTATAGGTTGTGGATACATATTAATTAATTTCATTATCTACTTAACATCAGTCTATCTCAGTAGGCTATAAACTTAGGTAGGTGCCCGGCCCAGGTTTTACTTATCTCTAGTGCCTAGTGCAGTACCTGCCTCTTAGAAGATACTCAATGTGTGATGAATGAATACATGAGTGAGTGACTATAAATACATATACAAGAAAGGTTACTATTAAGAGAATGCTGCTGATTTTCTACAAGTGACTTAGAGCACCAACAAAGAATGAGATTAAGCATAAGAAAAAAATCTTGCCCAAAATATTATTAAATCCTGGAATAAGTCTAAGAGTAATATCATCTCATTCCCTATACACAGCAAAGACCAGACTTCCAGGTACTGGATATATAAAATAGGCTTATTGCTATGTGGACTAAATGTTCTTTAAATTCCTTTCTAGAATTGTAGGATTTTGAGAAGTATAATTGACAAGCTGTTAATCCTGGAAACATTCATTGACCTGTTATTTCAACAAAATATATATTGAGCATCTACTCTGTGTTAGGCCCTGGGCCAACTGTTGTGGACTGCACTCTCAAGGGGCCTGCATTCACAATAGGAGCATTCATCTGAGAGATATGCATGGTAAAAGTAAACATAATCTCTTCCTTCCAGGTCTTGGCTCCCAAGTATGATGTCTTAGGGACTGACAGCATTAGGGGAAAATACCTGTGAGAGAAAGTGAGGCGGGGGCCAGTAGAGCCTTGAAGAGCTATTAGATCACAATTTAAGTCTTACCCTGAGGGGAGTAAAGTCCAGTGGAAATGTCCTAGACCACTGGACATTCTAAAGAAGGCTTGGCAAGGCCTTGGGGAGTCATCAATCTGAAGTCCTGTGTCTCCCAGGAATGGGTCTGCATAAACTGCTGCACTTTATCAGCAACAGCCTGTAGGGAGTGTGATTTTCTAGCAAATGCAAAAATGGATTCAGAGCACAATATCTGTGGCTCTTGGTCATTTATGCTCATTGTAGTTAGAGAATCTGTAAAGCCCATTCCCATGGCCGCCAGGCCTGCTATGGAGTAATGATGACTTCTGCAGACCACATGTATTTACTTGGAGGAAGTACAGTAAGTACTTTCCCCAAAAGAACATTGGAGGTGTACTGTCATGGAGATAAACCAAAGGAAATAGTGCAGTATGAGAAATTGTTTACAAGGTTGATAGTAAGAGAAGCACTCTAAGCTTAGCTCTCCGGGTTTGTGTACTCACTTGATCTTTATAGACATATATACAGTTTAATGATCCTGGTGTTTGCTTTTCTTTTTTTTCTTCATTTTTCTCATGTAAATATAATTTTTCATTGTTGCCTTCTTTAATAATAAGAGCTTCCTTTTTGCTAGTTTTTCTGCTCCTGTTACTTGTTTTTTCCCCCCAATTGTATCCCTTAAGGTCTTTGGTTGGTTTGTTTTGGTTTGATTTATAGTATTTTTGTTTTTCTTCTCTATTTGGTAGAGGTGGGGTCCTGTGTCTGCTCAGGCTGGCAAACAACTGCAGACATCAAGGGAACCACCCAACCCAGCATTCCCAGAGGGGTATTTAGAAACCGGGGCTGTATTTATTGGTGAATATGAACAGTCTTTCAGGTATTCAAAGAAGGACGCTGAAAATACAGGATGAAATGATGAGGGGGAGGCTTTATGAAAGAGATAGAATCTGAAGATTTATATTTTCAGATTGAAAAATGAGCCAAGGCATGGCATATGGAGAGGTGACAACAGACACTGACAGTCGTGACCAAGGAACGAAGATCATCTTGGGTAGCTGTGGTACAAGCTGTTAGCACAATAATCAAATAAGGACAATAGTAATAGTTTTCATGAATATTGCACATTTCTGCTCATACAGTTCAGTATTGTATAGGAGAAAGAGCACTGGACTGAGAGAGTCTGTGGACCTAGTATACTATTGCTGTCACATACTAGTTGTATAACATTGAGCACATTGCAGACCATTTGGAATTCTCAAATTCATTGTTTATAATGTGAGCACAGTAACGCGTATGTAGCTCAGAATTATTGTTTTAGAAATTGAGACAAGAGCTATGAAAATAGTGAAAGCACACCCTTAAATGTTAGTTCTTTCCTTTTAGATCTCATTGTGTCCCCCTCTGATCATGCAAACTTCATTATTCAATCATTTTTTCAAAGAGAGAAATTGTGATTCAGAGAAACTGAGGCTTAGAAAAAGCAAGTGATTTTCCTCTGAGCTACATATCCATTGAATGGTATAGAGTCATTCTAATTTCCAAAATACATTTCTTTATCATTACATTTCAGTTAGATAGCTAGGGGGTGATAGGACTTTGTGGGAATAGGTGCCAAGAAAGGGACATTTTACATAAGGCAGAGGGAAGCAGGACCACCTCTGAGCGTGTCCTGGCCTGGGGAAAGCTCTCTAAGTAACCTAGAGGCAGCATGAGGGTCCTAGGGGTGGGATAGGTACCTAAGTAGGTAGCAGCAAGCAAAAAGTGTGGGGACTACCATAGACTAACAATTTTGTCCTCTCATTTTGGTCCAGGACCAGTTTAATCATGATGAGAGTTGTCTCTGTCTTTTACAATGTACATTTTTCATAGAGGATTTGAGCCAAATTCATGAAAAAAAAAAAATATATATATAGTATATATATTGTATATTTGTACACACACAGGGACACACAGTTGGGGTGGAGGGGAAGGGAAGGAAAGAGACAGTGAGGTTTGGAATTCTTTTCAACAGAAACATTGATATCTAAAAACGGGGTTCATAGATCAATATGAAACATCACAAGAGGAGAGCCAGAATAAACACCATCCACCCCTATGTACTTGACCTAATTAGACACCAGCCATCTCTCCCTCTCCTTCCCTCCCACCTTCCCTCCTAGGAGCTGGCTTGCCTCCTCCCCCTATTTCTCTTACACTCACCAGTTGCAGCAGGGTGATTTCTGGAGAAATTGAATTCATTAGGATTTTTATGGATAATTATAGTTGCAATATGCTTGGAGTCATTTTATTAAAGCAGTTATGAGGTAATTAATCTTGTCAATAACCTCTGGAGTGAATGTGCATTTTCTGAATTCTCCATGCTTTTTGCCTCTGCTCAAGTCTGAAAATATCCAAATGTGTTTATCACTTCTGATTCTCCCACCCCCTCTAGAGCTGAAAACCAGGTGGGAGCCTAGACCAGAATTATTTTTCTCACCCAAGGAAGAAGATCTAGGACAGAAGACTTTTAATCCTCCTTTGCTTTTGTTCTGTTCCCTACTATTTAAGAATGAAAAGCTACCTGTGGTCTAGTATTTCCTCATAGACTCTTCACCCCCAATTAGGAGAACTGATAGTGCTACAGGATAATGATTAGCAAAGAATGGACCCCTGAAGCTTGTTTCCCACAGTGAGTAGTCATGTGCTGCCATTTACCGGAACAACTGACAAGCAAAATTCTGAATATACAGTTTCATGAAATTTGGGTGCTTAGCATGACAATGATCAAAAGATGATTCCTTAACTAGAGGTTTCCTTTAAATAGACATTTAATATAGGATCTAGCTTATAAAACCAATTAACTGAAAAATTCCATGAACTGAAAATTTAGAAAATGCTAGTTTGTGAAACTCAAAACCTGACTGCGCTTCAGTATTTTTTCCTTATTGAATGGAGTACTAGCCTAATGATTCCTCCCTAAACATGTAGAGTAAAATAGCTCAATCTAATGCATATGTGCTATCCAGTAAGAAAACATATAAATATGTTATATAAATAATAAAATATACATTTTATGTGCATATGATTTTTTCAAAAGAACATAGTAGAAAATATTCTTTTAATAGAACTTGCCATTCACTCATTGACTTTTAGTCCCTAATTTATACCTAACTTTGGAAGAACACAGCTACTGTGTAAAGCAGGCACCTTTGCTCTTCATCTGTGCCTCTGAAAGTTTCTGTCCTAACAATTCCTAATAGCAGCACAGGCAGCCTGCGAAGAATCAAAGGACAAGGCAATATGGACCTCAGGCAAGTCTTTGATGGTCTTCTTCTGACTCTTGTTCTCCCTTACTAACTCGAAGCTGATACCAAGGGTGGCCATTATTCTCCAGGTAGGCTGAAGAGATCAGCATGACAAGCTGTCCTCTCTGTTAGGAGTACTTTCATTTGCCGTCCTGTGACTAGCAAGTCAGAGAGGGTTTCCATTAAGCGCCTCCATCTATAAACATACACCCAATTCTGAAAATACTCATTCCACTAACAGAAACACATTCCTCAACTTCCCCATTTTTTCCTTTGCATAATTCTTTCCCTTTAGCTAGCAACTCTATAAAAAATAGTACTTATTGTCCATTCATATATTTTTTTAAATGAATCAGATACTTCCAGTGCTGTTATGGGAGTGATATAATTTTCTGCCAATATAACCTGAATATCATCTGCTGATAACTCTGATAGTTTTAGTCAGTCAGCATGGGGTAACAGTCCCCATGCAATCATCTAAACAGCATGACATCTGGTGGAATTGTCTACCTTAGGGCAGATCAAAGGGACCTGGGGTGGTTCTAGGTTAAAACTAATTTCCTTTCTGGCACTAAAAGAAAGTATAATAACTTCTAGTCCATACCCTGGCCAAAACTGTTCTAAGTTTGCATTGTTTACAAGATAGCCTCCCACTTTTTAGTCTTGGAAATGTACCAACAGTGAAGCTGGTAGTTGTTTGGAATATTAGACTGTATGCTAAATTGTAACTTGACCAAATTCCCTAACTCGATCAGCTTCAGCAGTTTACGAGTTCTTATTCTCCAAAGTAGGTTTCCATGTGTGCTTCTCAATTGATTAGTGTCAATCGATAGGTATTAAATAGCAAGTACTAATACTCAGAAAACCTATTAGTTTGTAAACAAACCAATGTTTATTTCAGCAAGCTATTTTTTGTAAATATAACATGTCCAGAAGAGGTTCTTCATTCTGAAGGGGTCTTTGACCATATGGGGCATCAGATGGAAGATACTGGTTCTCTTCCCCAGCAACATACTTAATGTGCACACATTTTATAGATAACTACGGGAGCTACACTGATTTTAGAAATCCTGGTCTAGATCAATATTGTATCATTTGCTGAGTTGTTAAATCTAAAAAGCCTTGGAAACGTAAAGATTTAGGAGATGAAGACAGTGGATCTAATGTTTCAGTATGTATATATTAGGGCTGCTCAGAAATTCAACTGTTCGTCCCCTAAAACTTTTTTCTATTATCTGTAATGTGGTTTGACATCTCATACCACTTATAACCTGAGTACTTTAAATCATCCGTAATCTTTTGGAATGTATAGTATGTTCTTTATAATTTTCCTGGAAAGTTTTGTACCATGAAAATGCTAAGAAAAAAAAAAAAATTACAAGTTCTCCTAATATCTGATAATGAGGACTGTAAGACAAGAAGCATTGCTAGAAAGAAAGAGAACTATTTTGCAAAGATAAAAGGCCAATTACCAGGCGGTGCCTGTGGCTCAAAGGAGTAGGGTGCTGGCCCCATATGCCGGAGGTGGTGAGTTCAAACCCAGCCCCGGACAAAAACTGCAAAAAAAAAAAAAAAGGTCAATTACCAATCCACTCAACATACATATAATCAATCAAAGATAATGACAATTTAAATGTGTATGCAGCCCCAAACATGGCTTCAAATATATAGAGAAAATAATAGAAATAGACAAATCCACAATCATTTGGAAGGAGACTTTCAACCCAATTCTCTATATTGATAGGACAAGTAAGCAATAAATTCCACAGGAAAGAAGATCTTCAGTACCTAATTAACAAACTATATATAATAGATGTATAAATACAGAAAATAGTACACTGAAAATTGGCAAATTCACTTTTGTTCTTATGTATATGAACTAATTTACTAAAGTCCACCATATGCTTTGAGGGGAGCAACAGGAAGAACCTGCCTTAGTACATAAGGCCATTTATCACTGCCCATGATTTTTCTTCTCTATCCAGTCTGATATAGAGACTGGGTCATTTAGAAAGCCTTAAAAATGTTCAATCACAATATTTATTGTAAGCCCTATGGAATTAAGGTTGAATTCAATAGCACTAAAGATAACTAGAAATAAAACTCCAGTTGCTTGTAAATATAATAATACATTAATAAGTAATCTGTGCAGCAGAGGAATAAAAATTAGAATAGGAAATATTTGAACTAAAGTACAAATAACTGCAGACATACGTAGATTTCATGGGATTCAACTAAAGCTGCATTTTAAGAAAAGTACATATCTTTATATAACTATACTAAAAAGAAAAGACTGAAAGGCATGGATTTAAATTTATTTTTATTGATTTAGAGGGTATAAATGCAATTTTGTTACATACATATATTGTGCCGTGGTGAAGTCTAGGCTTTTAGGGTACCCATCACTTGAATAACGTACATTGTACCCATTAAGTAATTTCTCATCCCTCACTCCCTCTGCTCTTCCACCCTTCCCTTCTGAGTGTCCAGTGTATTATTTTACACTCTAAGTCCATGTGTACCCATTATTTGGCTTCCTCGTATAGCAAGTGAGCACATATAGTGTTTGACTTTCTGTTGCTGAGTTAGTTCACTTAGGATAATGGCCTCCAAAGTTTCATCCATGTTGCTGCACAAGACATGATTTCATTCCTTTTAAAAACTGAATAGTATTCTATATATTGTGGAATACTATATTATATATAATATATATGATATATATTATGTATATCACATATTTTTTATGGAATATCCTTCAATGGACCCTTACGTTTATTCCATGACTTAGCTGCTATGAACAGTGCTGTGATAACCATACAAATGTGGCTTTTTATATGATTTCTCTCACTATAATTCAGCTTTATACCACAACTTATTTTTCTCTTCAAGGACTGCCTTAAGGATATATGAAGCATAGTCTGTCAGTGAGTTTCACTATAGAAGTCTATCTGGAAGAAACATAGGAGCTACTTGCACCTTGAAGATGACTTTCTTGCTTTTAAGTGCGTCTAAAATGATTTCGGCCTCTCAGAGACTTTGAATTAAATCTCTCTAGGCAAGAGCTGGTATGAGTTCCATCTTTCCTTTCATAGTCTCTTGCCACTGAGACTTCTTCTTCTTCTTTCTTCTTTCTTCTTTCTTCTTCTTTTCTTTCTTTTTTTTTTTTCTTTTTTTTTTTTTTGCAGTTTTTGGCCGGAACTGGGTTCGAATCTGCCACCTCCGGCATTTGGGGCCAGCCCTACACCTTTGAGCCACAGGTGCCGCCCGAGACCTTTTCTTCTTTATCTGAAGGTTTGGTTCACCCTATCCTACTAGCACCCCCTTCTCCCCCTCGCTTCCAAAGCACTATACTTTTTGTTTCTGCCCATGAGGTTCCTTTCTGCACTCTCACTTAAAGTGTAGACACCTTGCTTCTCATGTCTTCACTTGTTTCCCTCAACTCATTTCAGTGGGCTTTTGTCTTCAAAAGGTCATCGCAAATACATCACTTGCCCTTGCTGCAAGTGTCTTCCTGCCAGTGCATATCAGGGGCCAGAGGGTCAGCCCATCCATGAGATTGGCCAGTAGCCCACACGGTGGGTCATCCCTCCTTCTACTCATGTCCTTCTGCAGCTCCAGACCTCAGAACAGATTTCACTGCATTAGCTTTTGGGGTGTTATGGGCATTCATTTTCAGCAATGCCCACTGGGAAGGATCCCAGAAAAGGAGAGCTTTATGGGTCTGTTTCCAAGCTACCTTCATCGTCTATAACTGCATCTCCATCAAGCACTCTGAGTACAGCTCGTTAAGTTTGCATTTCTTCCCACCCCCCACCCCCCGTTGGAATTACTGTGCCATTTGCAGAGTACTTTTATATTGACGTACACAATTGTACCCAATTGTCCCAATTCCAAAGTCAGGTAAATGACAATAATCAGTTGTTTTATGTTGTTGAAATATACTGCTGAAAAATATTGCTCAAAAATATTCATTTATACTGAAATGAACTCTCTGTCACTTCCTTGCTTGTCCTTTACTACACTACAGAGGGGAATAAATGAAAGGTGCTTTTCCTCTAAAGCAGTGGTTCTCAACCTGTGGGTTGTGATCCCTTTTAAACAATGAAAGTACATTGCGGCATTAGGAAGGTTGAGAACCACTGCTCTGGAGAAGCTGAAGCTTTGAGGGGAGCAGCAGGCAGAACCTGCCTTAGTACATAAGGCCATTTATCACTGCCCTTGATCTTTCTTTCTTCTCTATCCAGTCTCATCTCTCATCACTCCTCTGGTATACTCCAAAGTTCCAGTAAGGCCAAAAGACCTCAAGTTCACCAACCCTATTTTTCTCTTGGTTGCCTTAGTGCTTTAGTTATTCCTACTGCCTCATTCTCCCTTTACCTGGATCATTTCTGTGAGTTTCTTAAGACTCAGTTCAAATTTTAGTTCCTTTATAGAATTCCTAGATGGAAAGTCCCTTTTAGCTGTACTACACCTTGTATTTTGCACACCCATTGCCCCCCTCCCACTTACAGAGACACTGTAACCTCCTCCTGCCCCCTTGTACTTCACCCCATACCAAACACTTGGTTTCAGTAGAACCTCAGAGCATAATTGCCCGCCTCTTGTTGTTCCTTCCTTCTGGGTGTTTTGGGGAAATCCCAGGACGGCGTAGAAAAACTGCCCTCCAAACTGTGATATACACCAAGAGACTAAAGGACCAAACAAATGACCTGGACCAATCCTGCTTGTTGAATTAGGTGGCTTTTACTAGAGGTTACTTACATGGAGCTCTCATTACTAGTTAAGATGGGAATCCTCCTGGCACTTACTCTTGGGCAGCAGCAGGAGATATTCTGAGAATAAGACCCGCACTATTGGCCTGTTCACAGAGGCTTAATTGTCTTTCTACCAAGTGACACAGAACAGAGCTCTCTCTGCATCATTGTATATTTACATACAATATAGTTTAAGCATGCATGATACTTCTCATTAAGCGAGGACTTAAGCATTGCAATTAAGGGTACTAAGGCAATTAAGGCAGCTTGAGACAGTCCCAACTGGTCTTAAGACTTACAAACATCTATGCAAAAGGAGCTACTTCAGAATACCCTTTGTGCTTTGCTTTGTATTTCTTTCCATTTTCCCACTTTGATCCAAGTTCCAAAGAAACTTCCATGAGTTCTGTTACACATTAAAAACACCAGTAGACTATATCACAAAATCCCAAGACCAGAGATGTTGGCATGGATGTGGAGAAAAGGGAACACTTTTACACTGCTGGTGGGAATGTAAATTAATACATTCCTTTTGGAAAGATGTTTGGAGAACACTTAAAGATCTAAAAATAGACCTACCATTCAATCCTGTAATTCCTTTACTGGGCATATACCCAGAAGACCAAAAATCATATCACAACAAAGATATTTGTACCAGAATATTTATTGCAGCCCTATTCATAATTGTAAGTCATGGAAAAAGCCCAAGTGCCCATTGATCCACGAATGGATTAATGAATTGTGGTATATATACACCATGGAATATTATGCAGCCTTAAAGAAAGATGGAGACTTTACCTCTTTTGTGTTTACATGGATGGAGCTGGAACATATTCTTCTTAGTAAAGTATCCCAAGAATGGAAGAAAAAGTATCCAATGTACTCACCCCTACTATGAAA
>CAUYPK010139283.1:0-10342 GCA_963574355.1 Loris lydekkerianus
TTATCTATGATGATTCCTTCTTACCTAATATAATATGGTCTCAACAAAAATATTTAAGTAAATAAACAAATAAAAAGAGGTTTGTTCAAGGAAAGTAGGTAATAAATTAAAGGCAGAGGTTTAAGTAAAAAAAAAAAAAAAAAAAAAAAAAAAAAACCTAGACAATAGTGAAAGAAAGTAGCCAGGATGACAGATGTGGAAATGGTTTAGCAAGCAACCAGTCCAGATTGGTGCAATGAATGTAGGAGGCAGAGGACATGAAAAGAGGATGATAGGTGTAGAAGAAAAACAGAGGAGGAGCTTATAGAACACCTGATATGTGTGCAATAAGGGATTTAGCAATCTGGCAGAGAATTTATTTATTTATTTATTTTTATTTCAAATTAATATGAGGGAACAATTTTTAGGTTATATTGTTCTCACATCCAAGGTAAAGTACAAGTTGTAGAAGAACCCTTTACCCAGGGAGCATGCTGAACACCCTCAAATTGTGTACATTAGGTGAGATCTCACCAAACGCCCTCCCTCCTCCTGCCAGTCACCCTTTTCCCTCACCCTTTCTTCTCCCTCCCCACTCCTCCCCCTTACGGACTATATTTGTGTTTTATCATTCGTATGAATGTGTGTCTATACATTGGCTTCCTATTAGTAGTGGGTACAATGGATACTTTATTTTCCCCATTCTTGAGATACTTTTTGAAGAAAAATGTGTTTCCACTCCATCCAGGTAAACATAAAAGATGTACAGTTTCCATCTTTTTATGGCTGAATAGTATTCCATGGTGTGTGTGTGTGTGTGTGTGTGTGTGTGTGTGTGTGTGTATATATATATATATATATATATATATATATATATATATATATATATAAGTTTTTTAATGCATTCACAGATTGATGGGCATTTAGGTTGCTTCTACAACTTGGCAATTATGAATTGAGCTGCAATAAACATTCTGGTGCAAATATCTTTGTGGTGAAATGATTTTTGTTCTTCTGGGTAGATACCTAATAATAAGATTACAGTATCAAATGGAAGGTCAACTTTCGGTTCTTTGAGGATTCTCCATACTTCTTTTCATAAACGTTGTATTAGTTTTCAATTACACCAACAGTGTAGAAGTGTTACCTTCTCTAGACATCCATGCCACTATCTGCACTTTGAGGATTTTGTGATGTGGGCTAATCTTACTGGAGTTATGTGATATCTCAAAGTGGTTTTGATTTGCATTTCTCTGACAATTAAAGATGAGCATTTTTTCATGTGTATGTTGGTCATTTGTCTGTCCCCTTCAGAGAAGTTTCTGTTCAAGTCTCTTGCCCACATAGAAATGGGTTGTTTGCTCTTTTCTTATTGATTGATTAATTTGAGTTCTCTGTAGATTCTAGTTATCAGACCTTTGTGAGATTCATAACATGCAAAAATATTTTCCCATTCCAAAGGTTGTCTGTTTCCTTTTATTGTAGTACCCTTAGCTGTGAAGAAGCTTTTAAGTTTGATCAAATCCCAGTTGTTTATTTTTGGTGTTGCTGCAATTGAATCTGGCAGAGAATTTAGAAAAAACAGTTTAGTGAGCAGTGCATAAATAAAGCAAAGAAAGAGAAAACAAGAAAATTATTAATTCTGTGGAAAATAAAGCATAATTGTTAAATTTGCCATACACAATGTGGCTAAGCTATGCACAATGTTTACATAATCAAAATAATGTCTGCAAAGATAATATTGATTTTTAAATTATAACTGTTTAGAAAATTGGAGTATAAATATTAGGTGCTCCTATGGTTCGAATGTGTCCCCCCAAAACCATATTTGGTAAGCTTAATCCCCATTGCAAAAGTCTTGGAAAGTAGGGTCTAAAAGGAGGTGTTTGTGTCACAAGGACACCCTTTTCATTAGCAGATTAATGCCATTTTAAAAAGTGAGGGACAGCTCGATTTAAACAAGCTTCTTCTAGACACATTAGAATCAACCTGGCTAAAGTCAAAATGAAAGAGAAAGTTCTGCAAGCAGTCAGGTGTGAGCAGAAGCTGACCTACAAGAGCAGACTTATCAGGTTAATGGCTGATTTCTCCATGGAAACTTGCCAAGGCAGAATAGAGTGGGCTGCTACCTTCAATCTTCTTAAACAAAACAACTGCCAACACAGGATTCTGTATGCTTCAAAACAAAGTTTCAAATTTGATGGAGAAATAAAATCTTTTACTGACAAGCACACACTGAGGAAATTTTCCACTACAAGACCTGCCCTGCAGGAAGTACTCAGAACTGTACTATACACAGATAAACACATTGGACCCCCGGCGAAATAAAGACACCTGGAAACCAAAGGACAAAGCTGTAAACTCTATAATATAACATCTGATTAAAAGAAAATTTAATTTTAAATATCAGTGCCTAACATAGTGCCTAAATCAGAAGTTTCCCATCTTAGCGAACAGCACCATCACTTACATTACCTCTCACCAATAGTACAAAAACAACCACACCCTTCGCCATACCCTTAGTGTTTTCTTGCAAACATGCTTTCTCATTCTTTTGCAATATAGATAAGCACCATGAAGTATTTAAGTTCTGCTACTTTTTTGCTTAACAATTTTGTCTTTATGTCATTTCTTTCTTCTTTCATTTCACCATAAAGCAGTCATGAGGTCCAAGCCACACCTTCCACACTTTGCTTAGAAATAGTTTCCTCCAAGTATCCAATTTCATTGTTTGAAAGTTCTATTTCCACAAAACACTAGATCATGAACACAATTCATCCAAGTTTTTTTTTGCCACTTTGTTACAAGTATTGCCTTTCCACCAGTTTCCAGTAACATTTCTGATTTCCATTTGAGATCTCATCAGGATGGCCTTTATTGTCCATATTTCTACCAAAATTCTGTTTGTGATTACCTAGGCATTTTCTAAGAAACTGAGGCTTTCTCTACAGCTCTACTCTTTTCTTTTTGAGTCCTCACCAGAATTAGTGGTCTGTTTATGATAATGTGGGCTTTTTATGGTATGTGCTTCAAAACTCTTCAAGCCTCTATCCATTGCTCAATTCCAAATCCAATTCCATATTTTTAAGTATTTGATATAGCAGCACCCCCACTTATCAGTACCAATTTCTATCTTAGTTTGTGCAAGCCACTATAACAAACTACCATAGACTTGGTAGCTTATAAATAACAGAAATTTATTTGTTACAGCTCTGAAGGCCAAGAAGTCCAAGACTAAGGAACTGGAAGATTTGTTGTCTGGTGAGGGCTACTTCTTGGTTGATAGATGACCACTACCTGTTTGCATCCTTATGTAGCAGCAAAGTAAAGGAAATCTCGAGGCCAGGTGACCTCTCTGGAGCCTCTTTCATTAGGCACCAATTTTACTCATGAGGTCCTCCGTCTTCATGGCCTAATCTCCTGCCAAAGGTCCCATCACCTAATATCAACATTGGGTGTTACACTTTCAATGTATGAATTGGGATGGGGGACACAAATATTTAGTGTATTGCATTTCCCCACTACAATTCTACAGGCATTTTACAATCTGGCTACGTTATATTATTTATCATCACCCCAAATGCTTTCACATAGGTACCCTTTGATTGTTTACCCTCTACCTGGAATGCACCATTCCCTCTTCCTCTTCGGTGCTTCTTGCCACCATCTCACCTTGTCTACCTGTAGCAGTGCAGTGTGGCAGGTAGTAAGTACCCACCTCTTATCTACTCATTCCCCATTGGCAAGTTCAAACCACACTAGCTTTTGCAGACTTCTCTAAATTTCATCAGTCACAAGTCATCTCCCCAACCTCTGTACTCCCATTTGGGCTCTGTAACTCTACTTTGACCATAATTCTTTGCTAAATTCACAGTACACCATGTGGCTAAGCTACGTACAATGAGATTTGCATAGATTTGAAGAAAGAACAGTGTTTTTTAGAGTATCTATAAGAGTTTCCTGGTGTTTTGGTAGCAATTTAGATTCCAGAGCTCCAACCAACCCCTATAGAATCAGAAGCTCTGTAGGTGAGTGCTGAAACTCTGCATTTGCACAAGCTCTTCAGGGGATTCTTATTTCATTTTCATTAGACTGAGAGACACCCCTCCAAAATAGTCACACCTCATTCTGCTGCAAATTTTTTCCTTGCTCCATTCTTGTTACCTAAGATATAATAAACATTCTATAAAATTTTAAATATTCACTTACTAAATGCAGAATACAAATGCCTACATACAGTAACTAAGAAAATGCCATGAAGGCTACGTTGAACAGTTGGATGAGAATATTTCAGATTGTATATGAAACCTGCACATTGTGCCCCTTGATTGCACTAATGTACACAGCTATGATTTAACAATAAAAATAAATAAATTTAAAAAAAAAAACATTCACTTAATGTGACCACAAGGGAATCTTGGAGCAGAATCCATAGCTACACAAATCTCAAGAATTTTACTACACCTTCTACAACTTAGTTTTCAGTGGGTTTCAGTTTAAACACAAGAGAAAGCCATCAGACATCTTAAAGAGCATTCTCCCTTCTTTCTATAGTTCCAATCTACTACTGAGTTTCCTGAAATATATAATAAAGGCATAGCTTTCATTAACATCCACTACACTATTAAAAGAATTCTGTGTAACAATTCTTAATCAGAATGGGAATAATGTTCTTGCCCTTCATCCCTGCAGCTTTTGATATCTGTACACTATATTTAATCATCTGGGCCCCTTAATTTACTGACATTCAAATGATCTCAAATTAGATTTCCTGGAGCACTGTTCCAAATAAGTAACTTTTAAAAGATAATGTAGGCTCTTATTAGTTGCAAATCATGCTGCTGCTTGCCGCTTGCAGCTTCTGTACCTTCTTGAGAAATTACCATATTTAAAGAATTTTCTTTCAATTTGGTCAGAATCTGTATAACTATGTAATCACTAGAATTTTTACATTTGAGCCAGAATAACATCAAGAAAGAGTGACATAACAGATGATAGGCTTCTTTTTCATTCTTAATATAGAGTGGGTTCAAATACTCTAAACACATACAATAATATTCTTTTTTATATTTCAGTTGTAGAAGTTTCACATCATTACATTTGCTCCTCAAACGTCTCTATGAGACTAACAGAGTTAATGCTTTTAATTCAGTTTTATAGATGAAGAATTCCCTCCGACTATCTTACAAGGGTATATGTGAAACTTAGTAAATGTAGAATGTAAATGTCTTACCACAATAACTAAAAAAACGCCAGGAAGGCTATGTCAACCAGTGTGATGAAAATGTGTCAAACGGTTTATGAAGCTAGTGTATGATGCCCCATGATCATATCAATGTAAACAGCTATGATTTAATAAAAATAAAAGAAAGAAAGGTAAAAAAAAAAAAAATAGATGAAGAAAATGAGTTTTAGATAAATCATGTGATTTAGCCCAAAGCACATCATCAAAATTTCAATCCCATCTTCTGACTCCATGACGCATGTTCATTCTGCTGTATCAGGGATTCTCAAACTTTTTGAACTGCCACATTTATAACATATATCCTGAAGGTCTAACTACCCGCTTGTTCTCACCAACTCAAGACACCACTGATCATGTACTGACAAACCATGGCCATTTTAATTCCCCACAGGTGCCTTTCACAGATGGTGAGATCACACAGTATAGGCAGCATCTCCCTCAGACACGTACAAAGTCAGGCCAGACTAGATCCTCTATTGAAAAAGGATGGCAGAGTACAAGTTCCCTGTTAGTGGGATGCTAAGCCTGTGGCCTTATCCCCATTCTTACAAAGTCAGCTTCACCAGTCACGACCTTCATAGAAGAGTGCCTCTAAAGAGAATGGTGCCCCAGTTATTTAAGGGATTCACTAGAGATTACATGTTCTTTTAAAACTCATGGATTTCATCTAATTGATAGCTCATTGGGATTTGATGCATCAACTATTCAAATGGAAACACTATCCTACCCCCTTTATTTATTATGGGCACCATTCTCTTTAGAGAATTAGCATCTCACTAAAGGGGATTTGTACTCTGCCATACTTTCCCAGTAGGGCCTCTAGTCATGCCTGGTTTTGTGTATGTGAGGTGGGTGCTGCCTATATTGTGCAATCTAACTGTCTCTGAAAAGACACCTGTGGTGAATTGGAATGGCCACAGTTTGCCAATACATGATCAGTGGAGTCTTGAGTGGGTAAGGACGGGGGCATAGTTAGAACTTAGGGATATGTTATAACTGTGGCAGTTCAAAAGTTAGAGTGTATTACCCCTGGGAGAGACGATGCAGTAGACTAACCCCAAGGTGAGGATTCTCTCTAGAGAATCCTTAAAGGCACTTTATAAGATGCAGAGTCAGCACTGGGGCATATGTTGTGATACCCACAGTGCGCCAATGCAAGATTGCTGCTACATCAGTCAAGTAGGTTCTTGCTCATTTCCTTTCATTCATCCAGCTGGCAGACCCAAGTGATGCCAGAAGTAGCATAATGAGTGGAAGAGGAAGAGGGCGAGAGCTGACAGGAATGAATAAAAGACAGACTCTGTCCCTTTGGTGAACTCTGTGATGGTGCTGTCCAGTTCCCCATTCAGGAACAAAGGATTTCCACTGCATCCCCTGGAGGGCTCCCAGTTGATAGCTTTCAGCTCTGAGCCCCTTGTGGGGATTACCTCAGATGAAAAATGCCACTTTGCCCCAGGTCATTTCACCTTTCAGGATGTTGTCTTCATCCAAGGACTGATGAATACAACGTGTAAACGTCTTGTTCCCCACACCACCACTGCGGAGATGTACTGCAACTCAAGTCTTTCTGCACGGTCCTGCTGTGTTCCCTCCCTTCCTGGCCACAGATGTGGATCCCAAGAGCATGCTCTAATAAACCTTGCTTGCTAATCCCTAATCTCAGAGTCTGAAAGGGAGGAAAGAATCTTTAAATTAAAAGAGATCCAAGTTCTGGGGGTTTTCTGACTGGGCTTTTTAATGGATACTTTAGGCTGAGATTGTTCATTAAAAACTGTAACTGACTGACAAAGCTATGTAATCTGCCTGAGAGTCTCTCCATGAGCATGAAGGGAGATCTTAGGGAATGAGCTTGAAAGTTATATTGTAAGAAATCAAAGTGTTTTCATGATTTCACCCTCCACTGAGTCCAGCTTGGTCAATAAACTAGTTACACAGATCACACTACAGCTTTCCTGGTGTCTGATGTTCATTCTTCTCTGGCATTCGGTTTTGGAGATGATCCCTAGTCCCTTAAATTTATCTCTGTAGGAAGCCGTGCAGTGATCCCAGTGACTCCGTAAGAACTCCAAACACTTGAATGAAGCTTTAGAAGGGTTTGTTTATTAACTCATTTGTTTCTCCTCAGTGGTGCCAACTCTTCATTCTGTATGCCTCTTTTTGGTTTTTGGAAATATTTAAAAGCTACTTGAACAAACTGCTGAATCAGTTAGGTGATAATATCATCGGTCTAACATGCATTTTAAAGTAAAGTTGTAAGACAAATGTCCTCATCTGGTTAGATAACTGCCTCTAAAAGTGTGAAGAATGCTGAACATATTTTGAGCAATGGCAGGAGCTTTAAGGATGAGATTAATATTCTCGTTTGGATATCTACTTTATAGTATGTATGTTTTCCAGGCAGCATCTATCTTGAATTGTAAATTGCACTAGTATTTGATAGATAACTCAGGGAAGCTGTAAAGATGGGAGGTGATCCCCTAGTGTTGTGCACTAGCAATCATGCCCGGAAGAAGAACAGCAAAGAAGACCAGGCAAACAGCCTGTCACTAGATTCCGTATCAAGCAGCTTCTGTGAGTTATCAAATTGCCAAAAGCAGACACATTTCAGAGATTGTTATACTTATACTACTAGAACGCATAAGATATCACCCCACCCCACCCCCAAGCGTGTATACTCACATCACAAAATATAGAACTTCTGATTAGCTATAGCAGATGCTTGCTTCAAAAAGTAATAAAATGGGATTTGAGCAGAAAATCATTTTTACATGCATTAGCAATAATAGAGCTCAATGCCCAACAAAGCAGCAGCCTGGGCACTGTGGGCCTAAACGAGTACGGAGAAGCAAATGACCTGACAACTGGTTACTTTCCCTCTTCTTTCCCACGGAGGACCTGAAAGACCTAACATCATTCACCTTACTATTGCCCTCAAACATTAGCCCCCAAGGCACAGAAGTTAGCAAATGCACAGTCATGCACTTTTCCCCTGAGTACAGATAGTTTAGTACGGGATAAACCCCATAGCTCAAATTAAGAGGATGCATGCGTTAGGAAAAATATGGGCCGTTAGGAAAAATATGGGCACGGGCCAGTTTTTAATACCTCAGTCTAAGTATGAAGCTTGGGCTTCAACAGTTCTTACGGCAGAACAAGAATAATAAATACAGTTCTATTTTCTTCTACAAAGCAAACAGCAGGAATTTACAGAGCAACTACAAATGGGCCTGGCACTGAGTTTAACACTGCAGGGAATAGAAAAATAAATGAGACATGGACCATGCCCTTGAAAAACTCCCACTTCAGAGAAGAAGGTAAACACAAATAATTACAGAACAGAGTGTTGCGTGATCTAGCGGCCCGGTAAAAGCAGTTATCACAACCATATTTCCTAAAGAATTAGTGATGAATGTTGTAGATATTATATTGACACCTCCAACTCATAACCATGTTTTTTTCTTGTGTATCCCTTCCTGTCCTACAATACCCCTACGTGAACCACTCCTGGACTCTTTAAAGTATTCTGCTTCATTAGAGGACTGCATTGTTACAAAGCAAGGTATAATATTAATTTTTAAATTTCTGTTATGTATACAAAGCTTCCTGAGAGAGATCAAAGATGATCTCATATTAACTAGATATAGAGGCATCTGAAACATAAACTATGGTGGAAAGAAATAGCTTTTGACACAGAAATAACAGAAGGAAGATGTTTGTTTCTAACGAAAATATGACAGTGTTACGTCAACCCATCAAGTCTCCCAGGGATTCTAAAAAGCAGTTAAGGTGTCAGAGTATGCCATTACTTCTTACTATTTCTGACTCAAAGAAATGAATTCAGTATTTCAATTATATTCTTTCCTGTGAGGCATGATAGCTAATATATTATTTATTAAAAAGGAATTAAAATAAAAAATGCTACCATTTTGATAATTTTTTCTAATTTTTCGTCAATGAAAATTAAAATTTGAAGAAAGTAAAGCGCATATAGATCTCAATCACTTACCTCCCTCAATTCTTATATTAAACTTTTGAACAAGATATCCTTTTGGAAGCCGACCTCTAAATAACTTATTTCAGTGCACCATATTGGAAGAAAATCACAATCATAATCAAAAGCTTCTTTTTTGGTATTTCTGCCAGGTAATTCTTACTGCATATTTCAACAGGAAAATCTGGAGGGAATAGGATATCCTGAACAGTCCTGTAAGTAGTTGCACATAAACCTGAGTGAACAATTTTGACAGAAGCTTGCTAGGGTAGAAGTGATGAGCACTCCTTCCAAACTAAACCGAGGGGGGGGGGTGATGTGAAATGTTATGATTGTGAAAAATATGTCAGGCTTGCTTATGAGCCCTGAGCACAGAGAGAGGGAGGGAGACCTATGGAGGGAAACTTTTCAAGCTTTACCTCACAATTCTAGAACCCAGACTGGAGAAGAAGCTAACAGTGCCAACCCAGAAATCTCCCAGGCAGTATGGCTGTCCAGCAGCTTCCAACATGGGCATGAAAGTTATTTAGAAGCTTGCTTTAACCAGAATAATGTTTAATTAGTCCATTTCCTACCCAACTACACAGAAGCCTGGATTAAAAAGGCAATCCAATGCCGTGTGGATGGCCTTCCAAGATTTCAGAGTACATGTTGAATACAGCTGACATATAGCTCTGCAAAGCTCCTTTAAGAAATCATGTTCACACCATAGCATTGATCCCTCCCCCTGTGTGGGGGTATCCTGACATTTATTCCCAGTCTCTGTTGTGATCTGCTTCAGCAGCTTTTTATTCAGTGTCTTAAACAGTTCATATCATTCCACCTTTGGCCCTTGTGACTTGTTATGCTATCTACATTATCACATAACATCTTGGACCTCAAACTTGGCAGCATTTTTCCAGCTCTGAAGTCTTGGTTTATCATCTATGATTCTGTTCTACCCTCTAACCCTATCCCCAAATTTTTGCATATGAAGGCCAGACAAGTAGCAACAGAAAGATGAGGGGGAAAAAAAAAAAAAAAAAAAAAAAAAAAAAAAAAAATTTTATAAAAAAAAAAAAAAATCACGCCAAAAAAAAAAAACAAAAAAAAAACACATGTAAACTTTTTTTTTATTTTTTATTTTT